>QANT01003224.1:0-19654 GCA_003254885.1 Purshia tridentata | reverse complement strand
GTTAATGCATGCATTGAACAAAATTCTTCTAAATTATTGATGCAATAAGAGAGATGACGTAGTAGTGCACTTTTTAGGGTTCTAATATTAGGGATTTTTTTTTTAAGAAACTGAATGTTTAGAAGTTTATAATTTTGTCATGAAATTTTTTTAAAGTCATTTTCCTTTTGTGATTTGATTTATGTTTTATAGAATTTCAAACAAGGATATATTAGTATTTTAAAATACTTATGTGGAAAATATATTATTAGATATATTAAGTAATTGATTAACATGATAATTCCATGTCATTATGGCACGTGCCATACTATGGCACTCTAGCATTGCCCTTCTTTTTAATCAAACAAAACTATTTTTACCCGGGACAAAGAAATTTCTTTTTACGTTTCTCTTCAATTTTGTCCACTTGAATAATAATATATATCTACAGATACGGTACACCACCCATCATTCCATCAACCAATAAAGAGGCGTCTCCGAATTATTATCATTGATTGTAGTTCACCTTCTTAATTAAGGACTCAAACTAAAATAGCTAGTAATGTTTGAATATTTTAATGGTGTTAACCTCTCCAATCCTACTATAAATTGGCAGGAAGTTAAAAGGAGCTTCATCATCCTTCTTACACACAAAAACAAAAGAGAGAGAGAGAACTAATATTATAGTGAAAACTCAATATGGGTCTGAAATTGAATATCTGGGCAGTTTTTTTATTCTTTTTGTTAGCATCCATAGCTAATATTGCTCAATCCGGTGACTTTGATGTGACAAGTGCAACATATGGTGGAAAGCCCGACACTGATATTACCCAAGTAAGCATTAATTATGGTTACGCAATTCTTATTAAATTGGCATTATGATATTTCTAGAATCGTTTGCTAAATTGAAATGTTATTGTATTGGGTTTAGGCCCTGGGGAAGGCTTGGACTGATGCATGTGCATCGCCGGGCGGTAAAGTTGTTGTTCCGAAGGGCACATACATGCTGAAAGAAGCAACTTTCAAAGGTCCTTGCAAGGGTCCTATTGAGATTCTGGTCCAAGGCACATTGAAGGCTCCTGAAGACGGCAACCAAATCAGTAAACCAGATACTTGGGTAGCTTTTGAGTATATTGACTTGCTCACATTATCAGGTGGTGGAACTTTCGATGGCCAAGGAAAACTTGCTTGGAGTCAAAATGATTGCCACAAAAATACAAAGTGCAAATCTATTATTGTAAGCCAATTTAATCTTACCCTTTTTTTATGAACATGTATTGCAAGCTAATGTGTCAAGTTGTTTCATCAATGAACCAAATATACAGTCTGACAACATAACATTATATGCAGAATCTCAGGTTCAACTCCGTAAAAAATTCAAAAATTCAGGACATAACTACGAAGGACAGCAAGAATTTCCATGTCAATCTTTTGGGGTGCAGCAATGTCACATTCCAACATTTCACAGTATCGGCACCCGGAGACAGCATCAACACAGATGGAATCCATATTGGGCGTTCAACTGGGATTAGCATCATTGACACAAACATTGCAACTGGGGATGATTGTATTTCTATTGGTGAAGGCAATAAGCAAATCACAGTGACCAATGTTACCTGTGGACCTGGCCATGGCATAAGCATTGGGAGCCTCGGAAGATATCCCAAGGAAGGACCAGTGGAGGGAGTATTTGTCAAGAATTGCACAATCTCAGACACAGAAAATGGGATTAGAATCAAAACTTGGCCTGCTTCCCCTGACGCAAGTACGGCTTCAGATATGCACTTTGAGGACATTGTAGTGAACAATGTGAAATTCCCAATCCTTATAGACCAACAATATTGCCCTTATAATCAGTGCAAACAAAATGTTCCATCAAAAGTTAAGATCAGCAATGTGAGCTTCAAGAAAATTAGGGGCACATCTTCTGATCCACTTGCTGTGAAGCTTGTATGCAGTAATGGCTTGCCGTGTGACAAAGTGGAGTTGGCTGACATTGATATCAAATACATTGGTAACAAAGGCCCTATTACCTCTCAATGCTCTAATGTTAAGCCGACAATTTCTGGCGTCCCACAAGCTCTTGCTTGTGCTACCTCTGTTTGATGATCTAATTATGAGGCAGCGAAAGTACTAATTAGGAATGCTCTTTATCTATAGATATAGTGCTTGTGTTGATCTTTTCTTCTTTGATACCTCATGTGTGCGATCAAAGAAGTAGAAAGCACTAAAATTTTGAAAAATCTAGTTGTACTACTTATATATAAGTTATAACTATAAATAAAAAGAAAATTACAATTATATAGCAAATACCATGCAATAGTTTTTCATCAAAGCAGTAAGATACAATTTATATTTTTTTAACATTAGGTACCTATTACATACAAGAAAAACTTACTAGGGCGACAAAATTTTGGGCAATGCACCGCATTTCGTCACCTAAAACAACTTTGAGTGACGAAAAAGCAAATTTATCACCTCAAAACAATGCAGAAATATTTTGTCGCCCTAAGAAACGTATTACAACAAAATTATTTCGTCGCCTAAGGTTGGGCGACAAACCCAACTTAACGCCTACCTTTGAGTGACGAAATCAGACTTTCGTCGCCCTAAATAATCTTAACTGACGAATCAAATATTTCGTCGCCCATATCAACCTAGGGCGACCAATTATTCGTCACGCCAAAAACCTTTGGGTGACGGGATGTGCTGTTTCGTCACCCAAACTCCTAATCCCAAAATTTTATTTTTAAGTGTATATATATTTATAAATATATGATGCGATTACGTTTCCAACGATCTGAGCCATTCACTTTTTAGTTTTCTACTCACAGATTATTCCTACAAAAATTTAGATCAATTAAAGATGTTGAAGTTAGCTAACAAGGTTTGAAAGTATGAAGGATTGTGGTTTTTAAAGCTTAGGTATTGGAGGTCGAATATACAAACGATTCTGGTTTTTAAAATTATAATCGAACGCTTAAATGAATTCTAATTGGGCCGATTTTTTGCAATGATGATCTTCAAGTATGAAAATAAAATTTAAAAGGCTTAGATAGTTGAAATCAAATTTTGGCATTTGCAATTATTGAAACGACATTGTTTAGTTAATAGAATTATACTATTCAAGTGTATTTGATTGTAAAAGCTCACATCTCGCCCTTTTTTTTTGAATTATCCAATATGTTCATTTTTAAGTTCCCCACTCGCAGATCGTCCCTGAAAAATAATTAGGTCTATCGGAGATGTAGAGGTTAGATATCGGAGGTCAAACGTACTAACAAATGTGATTTTTATAGTGATAATAGAAAGGTTAGATGAATTTTGATTGGGCTGATTTTTTGCAGTGATGTTCTTCAAGTATGAAAATAAAATTTCAATTATTTGGATCATTGACATCACGTTTTGGTATTGGCAATTATTGAAACAACAAGGTTTCAATGAAAAAGTTAATAGAATTATACTATTCAAGTGTATTTGAATAAAGAAGCTCATATCTTGACCTCTTTTTGAATGATCCAATCTGTTCATTTTTAAGTTCCTCACTCATAGATCATCTCTGTAAAAAATAAGGTCAATTGGAGATGTAAAAGTTAGGTATCGAAAGGTTGAATGTACGAACCATCAAGGTTTTTGAATTAATTGTTTGCTTTGGGCAACGAAGTTGTCATTTCATCGCTCAAGACATGTTGGGGCGACAAAAGTTATCTATGGGTGACAGAATTCTTTTGCCTAAGTGCAAAAAATTTGGTGTGCCAAATGCCGCCCTCATTTTTAATGTTTTGGGCGACGTATCAATTTCTTCGCGTCCTTAGTTACTTGGAGCTTCGTAAGGAATAATTCGTCACCCAAAGGTTCTTAGGGTGACGAAACAGATCCTTCACCCAAACAAATCAGGATTAATAATCCCTTCTTCCTTTTTTTTTTTTTTTTGCAACTCTATCCCTTTCTCTTCTCTTGTGCGCAGCTCCCATTTCTATAAATCTCTCTCATTCTCCTCCCTTCTCTCCTGAAACCCTCCTCCCAGCCAACCTTCGCTGCACGACCTTCCTCCCGGTTTTCCTCTCCTTGATCAACCCTGGTTGGCCTCCTGCCTCCTTCCAGCTCCACCCACACCCACCCCACCCAAACCCACTGATCAACCTACTCCAAAAAAAAACCCACCAATAGACCCACCCCAAACAAAAACCATCCCAAAACCAACCCCAACCCACCCCACTCAAGTCACAGGAAGCCTCCTAGTGGGGTAATTTTTTGTTTTTCTAGTATTTTTGTATTTTTGAGGTTTGTTTTTTTTTTTTGTATTTTTGTGTGTTTTTTTTTATTAATTTTCTTATAGGTTGTATTTTGTGTTTTTGTAGGAATTTGGGCATTGTGGAATTTGAGGCATTTGAGCATTAATGAATTTTGGGTATTTGAGGCATTTGAGCTATTGATTGAGCATTGGAGGTAAATTTTCTAAATTATATTTCATAGTTGTTAAAGTTTTTAATTATATTAATTAAGCTAATCAATGAGCTTCTTAATTAGTTAGATGAATATCACAGTAGCCATGTTTCTCACTGATATAGAGAAGCAAATTCAGTAGCTCATGAATTTGCTCGATTCGCTGTCTGTAGGGGTGGTGTCATGGTGTGATTAAAGGAGGGTCCTAGTTGGCTTTCAGATTTGTTGTCAAATGACCTTTCTGTATCCGATATTACATCATATTCAAAAGAAAAATATTTGGGTCACCCCTTGGGGGTACCTAAAGGTCACTCGATATCTATAAATTGTAATTTCGACAATGCCAACGTATGATCAGAACCGTTTACCCCTTGGGGGTACCTAAAGGTCACTCGATATCTCTAAATTGCAATTTCGACAATGCCAACGTATGATCAGAACCGTTCACATTTTAGATTACTTATTATAGATCAACTATGCAAAAAATCAACTCAATCAGAAATCGTTTGATTATATAATTATATAAAGAAAATAAATAGTTTCCAATTAAAGAGTGATTTTTTACTAAACCGTTGACTATTACTATGTAATTGACAACAATTATATAACTAAACGATTTCTGATTGAGTTGATTTTTTGCATAGATGATCTATAAAGAGTAATCTAAAATGTGAATAGTTCCGATCATGCGCTAATATTGTCGAAATTATAATTTTAAGGGGTAGAGTGACCATGAGGTACCCTAAGGGGTTACCTAAATATTGTTCTATTCAAAAATTTCTATCTTTTAACTTAAAAAAAAATAAAAATATTCATGATAGCTCTTTGACTCAAGAACACACAATACACATATAGTATATATATATATATATATAATGACCCAAGGACATAGCAAAGAGCTAGCTAAGTCCAGTCACTTGATTGATTCTTAATCACGTCAAATTTCACTATATCGATATAAAACAATTTAACTAAACAATAATATTACATGCATTGAAAATTTGTCCCAAATTAAAATCTCTCCTAATTATTTAAGAGAGAATTAAGCAAATAAAGAATTTTCTTAATTTTCCTATATAAATGATGTTCTTATATCTACTTGGAAATAATGAATTAAGGGTGCATGGAAATGATTGTTAGGAGACTAGCTTGCAGAAACTAGGAAGATTGATGAGCATGAGGTAAGACTATTTGCCATATTTGATGGTTAAGGAGGCCGTAAAATTCTTTCATACTTGTATTTTAATCTGTTTGACATTACCATATCATAACCTTATTTTTGGTCAAACAAACACAATGGATACAATGAGGAAAGGATATCTAATAGCCAATTAATACTAGAATTACATACCGTATGTACCCATCACGAGTTTAAAGAGCTTCAAGTGTAGTCACAGCAATATTATGAGCGAATCTGATATAGTGATGGAGATGAAAGATAATGATCAAATAGAATTGCTTTTGTTGACAAGTCATTCATTATGGAAGGTACATATTGTCTAACCAAAAACCTATAAATTTTATCACACAAATAAAGAATGCTCAAACAGCAGCGAAACGCCTTATTAAACAGGCACCTTATTAACTTAACTAGAAGGAAATTGATTAATAAGGAAAAATTGGTCATGTCCATATGATCTTATAACTAAATCTTTGGTAATATATATAATATGCATACACAATATATATGCACGGGACAACGTGAATTGAGCCCAAAAAGATGCTTGATGATGTACGTCTTGTTAGAGTCAGCTGCAACTTTAACCCAAAGAGAAGGCGACCTGATGACTAGGAGTAATTATATTATATATGACAGCCCTAACCTAAACTATTTTATAATAAATTTGTTATTAAACAACTGATCCAAAAGAACTGCACAAACATTTAAAAAACCCTTGTAATTGAAATCTAAAACCACCTCAAACTGAGAGAAATTCATGTAAAAACCATCTCAAGCACACTCTATAACAATTGAAAGCACTTTCTATGTACATAACAATTGGAGACCTACAACATCTTGAATAAATTACAAAATTCACAATACAAGACCAAGAGATCATTTTGGCCTCTATACAAAGTCTCTTGTTTCATTAACTGTCTTTGAGAATGCCGCAATCTCTTGACCACAATGGAGTGATAGAACCTCTTAGTCCGAAAGACCAATGTCCGAGCAACAAGAGCCCTATTTCAATGTTTCTTATCTTGGGTTTCGCCTCGGCAGTAAAAAACCAAAAACAAGTAATAGAACAACATTCCTTTTAATCAATCAAAACTATTATTACCCGGGGCAAGGAATTTTTTTTTACGTTTCTCTTCAATTTTGTCCTCTTGAATAATAATATATATCTACAGATACGCTACACCACCCATTATTCCATCAACCAATAAAGGGGCATCTCCGAATTATTATGATTGATTGTAGTTCACCTTCTTAATTAAGGACTCGAACTAAAATAGCTAATAATGTTTGAAAATTTTAATGGTGTTGACCTCTCCAATCCTATTATAAATTGGCCAGAAGTTAAAAGGAGTTTCATCACCCTTCCTACACACAAAAACAAAAGAGAGAGAGAAATATAGTGGAAACTCAATATGGGTCTGAAATTGAATATCTGGGCAATTTTTTTGTTCATTTTGTTAGCATCTACAGCTAATATTGCTCAATCCGGTGACTTTGATGTGACAAGTGTAACATATGGTGGAAAGCCTGACACTGATATTACCCAGGTTAGCGTTAATTATGCTTATGCAATTTTGATTAAATTGGCATTATGATATTTCTAGAATCGTTTGCTAAATTGAAATGTTATTATTGTATTGGGTTAGGCCTTGGGGAAGGCTTGGACTGATGCATGTGCATCGCCAGGCGGTAAAGTTGTTGTTCCGAAGGGGACATACATGCTGAAAGGAGCAACTTTCAATGGTCCTTGCAAGGGTCCAATTGAGATTCAGATCCAAGGCACATTGAAGGCTCCTGAAGACGGCAACCAAATCAGTAAACCGGATACTTGGGTTGCTTTTGAGTATATTGACTTGCTCACATTATCAGGTGGTGGAACTTTTGATGGCCAAGGAAAACTTGCTTGGAGTCAAAATGATTGCCACAAAAATACAAATTGCAAATCTATTATTGTAAGCCAATTTAATCTTACCCTTTTTTTATGAACATGTATTGCAAGCTAATTTGTCAAGTTGCTTCATCAATGAACCAAATACACAGTTTGATAACATAACATTACATGCAGAATCTCAGGTTCCACTCCGTAACAAATTCAAAAATTCAAGACATAACTACGAAGGACAGCAAGAATTTCCATGTCAATCTTTTGGGGTGCAGCAATGTCACATTCCAATATTTCACTGTATCAGCACCCGGAGATAGCATCAACACAGATGGAATCCACATTGGGCGTTCAACTAGGATTAACATCATTGACACAAACATTGCAACTGGGGATGATTGTATTTCTATTGGTGAAGGGAATAAGCAAATCACAGTGACCAATGTTACTTGTGGACCAGGCCATGGCATAAGCATTGGAAGCCTCGGAAGATATCCCAAGGAAGGATCAGTGGAGGGAGTATTTGTCAAGAATTGCACAATCTCAGACACAGAAAATGGGATCAGAATTAAAACATGGCCTGCTTCCCCTGACGCAAGTACAGCTTCAGATATGCACTTTGAGGACATTGTAGTGAACAATGTGAAATTCCCAATCCTCATAGACCAACAGTATTGCCCTTATAATCAGTGCAAACAAAATGTTCCATCAAAAGTTAAGATCAGCAATGTGAGCTTCAAGAAAATTAGGGGCACATCTTCTGATCCACTTGCTGTGAAGCTTGTATGCAGTAATGGCTTGCCGTGTGACAAAGTGGAGTTGGCTGACATTGATATCAAATACATTGGAAACAAAGGCCCTATTACCTCTCAATGCTCTAATGTCAAGCCCACAATTTCTAGTGTTCCACAAGCTCTTGCTTGTGCTACCTCTGTTTGATGATCTTATTAAGAAGCAGAGAAAGTACTAATTAGGAATGCTTTTTATCTATAGATATAGTGCTTGTGTTGATCTTTTCTTCTTTGATACCTCATGTGTGTGATCAAAGAAGTAGAAAGCACTAAAATTTTGAAAAATTCAATTATATAACTTATATGTAACTATAAATAAATAGAAAATTACAATTAAATAGCAAATACCATGCAATAGTTTTACAGCAAATCAGTATGACACAATTTTTTCTACTTTAGCTACTAATTACACTACAATAAAAACTTACTTGGGCGACGCACCACATTCCGTCGCCTAACACAACTTTGTCTGATGAAAAAGCAAATTCGTCACCTCAAAACGATGCAGAAATATTTCATCGTCCCAAGAAACATGCTGCAACAAAACTATTTCATCGCCTAAAGTTGGGCGACAAAGTGACAAAATCAAACATTCGTTGCCCTAAATAATATTAAGTGACAAATCAAATATTTTGTCGCCCATATCAACCTAGGGCAACCAATTATTCGTCGCCCTAAAAACCTTTGGGCGACAGAATGTGCAGTTTCGTCACCCAAAATGCCAATCCCAAAATTTTATTTTTTCGTTTATATATATGTCTAAATATATGATGCAATTATGTTTCCAACAATCTAAACTATTCCCTTTTTAGTTTCCCACTCACAGATTATTCCTACAAAAATTTAGATCAATTAAAGATGTTGAAGTAAGCTAGTAAGGGTCAAAAGTATGAAGGATTGTGGTTTTTCTAATGATAATCGAATGGCTAAATGAATTATGATTGCACTAATATTTTGTAAGGATAATCTATGAGTATTAACATTTAAAATAAACGTCTCTGATCATTCAAATCACATTGTGGTTTTCCCATTTATTGAGACGACAAGGTTTCAACTTTTAAGTTAATATATATAATTATAGTCTTCAATTGTATTTGTAACGACCCGTACTTTCTTAAATATATTTTTTAGATGGGGCCAAGGTTGACTTTGGGTTCTAGTAAGATTTTAATTTTGACCTTGGGTACTTTAGGAAGGTCTCGAGCTCACAGGTTCATTGACATGCGGCATGTCCCGTTTGGAAGTACGGTTTGGAAGTTTTAAACGTGACAAGAGGTAGAAAGTTGACTTTTTAAATTACTTGGTTTTCAAAGTAGACTTTGACGTGGTTGCGTAGAGCTTGACTTCACGAGTTCGTAGACACGTAGCTTGCATCGTTCGGAGTTACGGTTTGAGAAATACGGAGGTTTAAGGGGAGGGGCAAACTAGTAATTTTCGTGAAGTGACTTTTAAAATTCCAAAAATTTCTAGAAGGGTCTCTCTCTCCTTTATCTTTCACACAGACCCCCCCCCCGGTGACTTTCTCTTCCTCTTCTCCCCTGCGCGCGACTCCCTAGCCATTGCCGGCCAACCCAGACCCACCGGCGACACCCCCCGCGGTCGACCAGCTACCCCAGCCGCCGACCAGCTCCCTCACCTGTGCCCTTCTCTCTTTCCTACTCTCTCTCACTGTGCGCGTGACTGGAGCTTCCAGCTTCGGCCACTTCCGGTGACTCCAGGTGGCGGGAACAGTCGGGAAAGCTCCCTCAAGCGCCGGTCGTCTCGTCCCAGTCTTCCTCCTCGCCGACCACCGCTCACACGCGCAGTAAGTAGCTCGGGAAGCCCAGCTGCTCCACGAAATTCCAAGCTCGATTTCGGCCATCTCCTTCCTCGAATCAACTAGATTTTTGGTGGGTTTTCCTTCTTTTTCCTTGGACTTTCTTTCCCCTTTAGTTTGGTTGTTTGATTTGAGGTTTTTGTAGAAGATTAAAATTGGGGGTTTGAGGCCATTTTGGGATTAGCTTTGGGTTTTCAAATTTAATACAAATTGTAAGGTGTTTTGGGTAATTCTCATATTTAGGAACCTCTAATTGAAGAGTAGAATGAGAAATTTGGGAAAATTTGAGGAAAATTGAAAGTTGATATTTGGGGTTTATGTCCATTTCGGATTTGGCCATGGTTGGGTGAAATTGATGGTTGTTTTGTATAATTGTGGGGTTAAGGCTGGATTTGTGGTGATTTGGGACTTGTTGGTTGTTTGATTTTGAGAATTTTGGAACTTGGATTTTTGGGAGATTATGTCAATTCGGATTTTTGTCAAATTGAGGGGAATTAAGGGTCCTATGGTGCAATTGGTGGTTATGGTATAAATATGGAGTGAATCAGAACTGGAATTGAGGAATTATTGCGAGTAGTTAGAAACTTAGGAATTAGGGATTTGGAAACCATGTTGAATATCTCTTGGAATCTTTGATTTTGGGGGATAATTTGAGGTAGTTTTAATTAAATTCTAAACTTAGAAACCTTCAAATGTGGTTTAGAATGGTTAATTTGAAGAATTTGGAGAATGGTGATTTTGAGGTGAATTTAGACTCTATTTAAGTGGGTTTCTAACCTTGGTTTGAATGGAAGTGTTTTGGGTCGACAAGTTTCAATTTATTGTTATTTGAGAACTTTTGGATGCCCAAAACAACCCTTGGACAGTTGTGATAGGTGGTTAATAGGAATTTGTTGGAGCTTTTGGCAAATTAAAAAGTGGGTTGTTGTTGGAATTTGAGTCGGGAGTGATTACTAATCTTTTGACGTAAAGAGTTAGAGAATAGGGGCACTTACTTACGTGCGTTTCAGTTACCTTTAAGCCGAGTCTAATTCCGCGTCCTGTTTTCCTTTGTAGGCGAAATCCCAAAAGCTCGAGACGATCTGATGGAGGATCAAAGCTAAGCTACCTCACGGTGAGTGGACACTTGTTTTATAAATTATTTTATTCACTTTATAATTAATTTGTCTCTTAATTTCTTTAATGTAAGATTGTGGCTTGGATTTTGGGTTTAGAAAATAATTTTAGTGAAATGTTTGATTTAAATGCTACGTGTTATTTTGAGCATAGTTTGAGACTTAGGGCTTGAAAAGAATTTTTGAGACTTACGGCTTGAAAAGAATTTAATTTTGCAATTTAGCGTATTTCGTTTTATTGGTGCATAGTGATTTGAATGACTGGTGGATTGGTTTATTGAAATAGTTTTATGGACGATGGTTATTTATTTCAAAGTTTGGAAAATGTTAAGTATTTTATCTTGGGAAAAAAACTTCTGAAGATTATGGTTTCCACCCACCCTATTCAGTATCTCTTCAGGTTATCAGTTCAGACAGGTCTTTGGGAACCATCACGGCACACATGTAGGCTTTGAGCCGTGTGCCGGGATGCCTAGCCATTTGAGGGTGACCCTGCGTGCACGTATGGCAGTTTATTGGCCCTGCATGTGTATGACAGTTTCCGACTCTGCACATGTACGGCAGGATTATTGGCCCTGCATGTGTATGGTAGGTCGTGGACCTTGCGCATGTATGGCAGGTTCGGTGGGTAACTGTTTGGGTGAGAGTTTTTATTATTATATAAGTTTCGTAAGAATGTTTTCAATGGATATAAACTTTCTGTTTCGATTTGATACTTGTCAGCTTGACTAGTTTTATTGATTTTCCAGAAAATCGCAAAATGAATTTTAAGATACTGATTTACATAGAGTTTGTAGTGCATTTTATGAAAATGATTTAAATCTAGGGGGTTTTAAAGAGTGTTTGTGAGGTCTTAGAGGAAACTTGAATTTAAGAAAGGATTTTCAACGCTTACTTTTGGTTTATAACCACTCACTGAGTTATCTCACGTTTGTATTTCTTTGTGTTGTTAAACCTTTTCCCCTCAGGTTGTGCGGTGGAACGGTCGAGCCAGAAACATCGAGGCAGCTAGTTAAATTTTGAAACCTTGTAGGAACTTCTTAGTAATCGGTGTAATTTTATTTCTTTTGATTAATCCTATAGCACAGCTCTGATAATTTAGTGAACACTCAACAGTTGGGTTCAAACTTGTTTGGGTCAGAGACCCTTTGGTTGTGGTAGAGGAGCTGATATTAGAAGTGCTTTCACAGGTCAGATTAAAAGGGGTTAGTCCAATTTCAGGGGAGGTTCTACCGAATTTTCGATAGGATTTTTCTTGATATTGGATTCCCCAGGATCACTCCAAGTTCCAGGATAGAATTCGAGGTCGGTCCTGTCAGTATTTGTGTGTAAAAGCCAACATCTCGATTGTGTTTTCAACGATATGAACCGTTCATTTTTTAGTTTCCTACCCAAAGATTGACCCTGCAAAATTTTAGGCCAATCAGAGATGTAAAGCTTAGGTATTGGAAGTCGAATATACAAACAATTATGGTTTTTAAAATTATAATCGAACGCTTACATGAATTCTGATTCGGCTGTTTTTGCAAGGATGATCTTTAAGTATGAAAATAAAATTTAAACAGCTTAGACCGTTGAAATCACATTTTGGTATTTGCAATTATTGAAATGACAATGTTTAGTTAATAGAAATATACTATTCAAGTGTATTTGATTGTAAATGCTCACATCTCGACCTTTTTTTGAATTATCCAATCCGTTCATTTTTAAGTTCCCCACTCACATGTCGTCCCTAAAAAATAGTTAGGTATATCGGAGATGTAGAGGTTACATACCAGAGGTCGAACGTACTAACAAAGGTGATTTTTACAATGATAATCGAATGGTTATATGAATTCTGATTGTGCTGAATTTTTGTAGTAATGATTTTCAAGTATGAAAATAAAATTTTAATTACTTGGATCATTGGCATCACGTTTTGGTATAAGCAATTATTGAAACAACAAGGTTTCAATGAAAAAGTTAATAGAATTATACTATTCAAGTGTATTTCAATATAGAAGCTCACATCTTGACCTTTTTTTGAATGATCGAATCTGTTCATTTTTAAGTTCCCCACTCACAGATCGTTGCCATAAAAAATTAGGTCAATCGGAGATGTAAAAGTTAGGTATCAAAGGTTGAATGTATGAACCATCAAGGTTTTTTGAATTAATTGTTTGCTTTGGGCGATGAAATTGTCATTTTGTAGCTCAACAGATGTTAGGGAGAAAAAAGTTATATATAGGCGATAGAATTTCATTTCCTAAGAGTGAAAAATTTGGCGGGCCAAATGCCACCCTTATTTTTAATGTTTTGGGTGACGTATCAATTTTTTCGCATCCTAAGTTACTTGGAGCTACGTAAGGAATAATTCGTCTAACCAAAAAGCTATAAATTTCATTAGACAAATAAAAAATGCTTAAACAGCAGCGAAACACCTTATTCAAGATATACCTTATCAAATTAAATAAAAAGAAATTGATTAATAATGAAATATTTTTCATGTCCATATGACCTTATAACTAAATCTTTGGTACTTGGCCAAAAAAAACTAAATCCTTGGTAATATATATAATATGCATACACAATATATATGCACGTGATGACGTGTATTGAGCCCAAAAATATGCTTGATGATAGTACGCCTTGTTAGAGTCAACTGCAACTTAAATCAAAAGAGAAGGCAACCTGATGGCTAGGAGTAATTCTATTATATATGACTGCCCTAACCGAAACTATTCTATTCTATTAAAACCCTTGTAATTGAAATCTAAAACAACCCTTAAACTGAGAGAAATTCATGTAAAAACCATCTCAAGCGCACTCATAATAATTGAAAGCACTTTCTATGTACATAACAATTGGAGACCTACAACATCCTGAATAAATTACAAAATTCACAATACAAGACCAAGAGATCATTTTGGCCTTTATACAAAGTCTCATGTTTTATTCACTGTCTTTGAGAATGCCGCAATCTGTTGACCACAATGGAGTGATAGAACCTCTTAGCCCGAAAGAACATTGCCAGAGCAACAAGAAACCCAAAGAGAGATGCAGATGCCGTGATCAGAAAAGGCAACATGAAGCAGTGAGTGCTAGTGCAGAACTCATCAGATCACCTTCTCCTCGAGAGGCTTGTTTATCTTATTTATGGACCAAATCGCTCTAACAGAGAAAATATAAGACCCAACAGGACTGGCTATGGCAATTGTGTTGAAAATATTACCCATGTGTTTTATACCAAATATTTCAGAAGTGATTGTGGGCATCAGTGACCACTGTGACCCATAACAAATGCCCAATTAACCTATTTCGATGTTTCTTAAGAATTAATAGAAGGAGAATTGCCCAAACTTATACAACAATCTTTTTAATCAATCAAAACATTATTTTTACCTGTGACAGAGAAATGTGTTTTTACATTTCTCTTCAATTTTGTCCTCTTGAATAATAATATATATCTACAGATACGTTACACCACCCATCATTCCATCATCTAAAAAAGGAGTGTCTCCGAATTATTATCGTTGATTGTGGTTCACCTTCTTAATTAAGGACTTGAACTAAAATAGATAGTAATGTTTGAATATTTTAGTGGTGTTGACCTCTCCAACCCTACTATAAATTGGCCAGAAGTGAAAAGGAGTTTCATCATCCTTGCTACACACAAACATAAGAGAGAGAAATAATACAGTGAAAAGTCAATATGGGTCTAAAATTGAATATCTGGGCAGTTTTTTTGTTCTTTTTGTTAGCATCCACAGCTAATATTGCTCAATCCAGTGACTTTGATGTGACAAGTGCAACATATGGTGGAAAGCCTGACACTGATATTACCCAGGTAAGCGTAAATTATGCTTATGCAATTCTATTTATAATAGCAATTTGATATTTCTAGAATCATTTGCTAAACTGAAATGTTTGATTTATTGTACTGGGTACGAGTTTAGGCCCTGGGGAAGGCTTGGACTGATGCATGTGCATCGCCAGCAGGTAAAGTTGTTGTTCCAAAGGGCACATACATGCTGAAAGAAGCAACTTTCAATTAAATTGAAATGTTATTGTATTGGGTTTAGGCCCTAGGGAAGGCTTGGACTGATGCATGTGCATCGCCAACCGGTAAAGTTGTTGTTCCGAAGGGGACATACATGCTGAAAGAAGCAACTTTCAAAGGTCCTTGCAAGGGTCCAATTGAGCTTCAGATCCAAGGCACATTGAAGGCTCCTGAAGACAGCAACCAAATCAGTAAACCGGATACTTGGGTTGCTTTTGAGTATATTGACTTGCTCACATTATCAGGTGGTGGAACTTTTGATGGCCAAGGAAAACTTGCTTGGAGTCAAAATGATTGCCACAAAAATACAAAGTGCAAATCTATTATTGTAAGCCAATTTAATCTTACCCTTTTTTTATGAACATGTATTGCAAGCTAATGTGTCAAGTTGCTTCATCAATGAACCAAATATACAGTCTGACAACATAACATTATATGCAGAATCTCAGGTTCAACTCCGTAAAAAATTCAAAAATTCAGGACATAACTACGAAGGACAGCAAGAATTTCCATGTCAATCTTNACATTCCAACATTTCACCGTATCGGCACCCGGAGACAGCATCAATACAGATGGAATCCATGTTGGGCGTTCAACTGGGATCAGTATCATTGACACAAACATTGCAACTGGGGATGATTGTATTTCTATTGGTGAAGGCAATAAGCAAATAACAGTGACCAATGTTACTTGTGGACCAGGCCATGGCATAAGCATTGGAAGCCTTGGAAGATATCCCAAGGAAGGACCAGTGGAAGGAGTATTTGTCAAGAACTGCACTATCTCAGACACAGAAAATGGGATCAGAATCAAAACATGGCCTGCTTCCCCTGACGCTAGTACAGCTTCAGATATGCACTTTGAGGACATTGTAGTGAACAATGTGAAATTCCCAATCCTCATAGACCAACAATATTGCCCTTATAATCAATGCAAACAGAATGTTCCATCAAAAGTTAAGATCAGCAATGTGAGCTTCAAGAAAATTAGGGGCACATCTTCCAATCCACTTGCTGTAAAGCTTGTATGCAGTAATGGCTTGCCTTGTGACAAAGTGGAGTTGGCTGACATTGACATCAAATACACTGGAAACCAAGGCTCTATTTCTTCTCAATGCTCTAATGTCAAGCCCACAATTTCTGGCGTCCCACAAGCTCTTGCTTGTGCTACCTCTGTTTGATGATCTAATTAAGAAGTAGAGAAAATACTGTACATCTATATTTTTTCCCTTGCTTTATAGTGCTTGTGCCGATCTTTTCTTCTTTGATACCTCATGTGTGTGATCAAAGAAGTAGAAGCACTAATTAATTTGTAAATAAATTCTCTGTGTTCATATCTCTATGTGAACGAAAATTAATAAGAGACATTTTTGTAAAGTGTGTTTGATGCCTTGCCCGGTGCTTGGAGTTGGGTTATGTGACTTTGGACCAAGCCTAATTAAGTTGACTTGAATCTGAAAATTCCTAGTTTAAACAGTATATTTATTTGTCATGTGAACAGGAAAGGTATGTAAGACACAATATCAACACCGAACTCTATTTATTTGTCATACTCCCCCAATCAAACTTAAATGCGGATATCAACACCCCTCACCATTGTCATATATCCATCAATGAGATATTCTTCCACTAACCTCTATGTGTTGGATTGGATTTTGAGTTTCTCACAATTAGGGATTTGGGTGTTTTCTGTTAATCTTGTTTCTATTCTTCCTATGTGTTATAAATCTAAACGATATAAATTAATGTTTGGATCATTGGATGTAACCCCACTCACTACCCAAAGATGTTATGAATTTGTTTCCTTGTTTTTATTCTAGTTAAAGAGTTGGTTATATTTGGTTTTTTTTTGCATCACTTGTTTTTCACATATGTATATGTGTTTGTTAGTCTTTCTTGCAGGTTTGCGAAAAAGGTGAAAAAATAGTTAATCTAAAGATCGAGTTGCTAGTCTTTGTTATATTACATTGTATATTGCTTGTGTCTTTCTTTGCTTATGTACTTGATCTAAGAAGTATTGGCCAATCGGGTTTGAGGTGTGCATGTCTAGCTAGCAAGAGAGTAACATGTTAGATTTTATCAGGGCTAAAGACATACACTAACGTGGGCACTCCTTCCATGTGACCTGTATAGACATATGGCTTCAGCTGTTTTCTTTCTCGGGGAACAAATGAGGTTTTGATGGATTACTGAACATTTTCTATCTGCATATTTTGTGGTATTCTTGTTTGTTTGTTAGGAAGATAGAGGTTTAATGGTCGCGTAAGTATATTTATTGCAACCAACCCATTGTAGTAATGAAATCACTTATATAAAAACAAAAAATTATAACTAGCAATCCAGATCCAGAAAACCTACCCATTGTAGTAATGACACTGTTAGCACCTGTTCAACTTTAAAATCGTTTCAATTTGGTGCCTTGCCATTAGAACGGTCAGTCAACTGCCTACGTGGCATTAACGTGGCCACATAGACCACAAATGTGGCAACCACGTGTCAGCGTAACATTGGTTCCCACCCAATTAATCCACATTCCTAGGTCCATTTAATTTCCCTTCAAGGCCAGGTGCCATCTCGCACATCCACCTAGACTGATACACATCCACTTGACATTAAAACAAATAAAATAACAATTTTTTAATATTGAAAACCCAAAACACATCATGTGTTAACCCAAAAAAAAATTCCCCTTTTTCATTATTGATCTAAATATTGAAAAGTCAGCCCAAAACCATTATGTACAGTGAAATGAAATAAAATACCCAAATAGGAGGTTGTTAAAAAGACTTTTATATATTTGAAATCCTTTAAAATTCGCAGGAGGAAGGATGGAGAATTATTGACCTTGATATAACATAAATTACACTCCAAAGTCCATGGAAGTCAATCATTTCAAAAATTGTTGTAAGTTAATGACTTTTGAAATACCATACAACTTTTATAGGCTTTCTAAGGGCCCGTTTGGTTCGCATAATTGATTTTATAAGAAATGTAATTCTCATTCCCCCATTTGATAATGTTGGGAAAGTAAAACAATAATTCCCTTCTCATTTCTATTCCCTTGTTGGTTAAGAAATAAAATTAGTCTAGTTTTCGATTATACCCTTATTTATTAAACAAAAGCAATATTTATTTTAATTAATTTAATAAAATATCAGGCCTAGTTTAGTAAGCTAGTGGAAAATTCGTTGCGAGGCCATCAGTTCAGCCTGCATAGATACACCCAAAACATAAGGGTGGAAAACAAAGGGGGAAAATACGCAAGTATTTTCCAGGTTGGTTACCAAAAAAGTCAACTTTTTGGTAGCCGCCAGCGCTGACACGTGTAGCGGTGCTAGACTGGCCAATGATCAAAAATGTTCCTTTCCTTAATTTTAAGGCTTTTGGGAACCAATCTGGACCTTAAGTGTTTGTACAGGACGATCGAGAGTGCTTTCGAGTGAGTTTTTGGGCGTTGGCCATTAATTGAATGATCGGTGAGGCTTACGTTTTGCTTGCCAAGTTTGTGAGTGGATTTTTGGTTTCAAAGTTTGTCTTTTAAATGTTTTAAGATTTGTTTTGAATTTAAGTATTTATTGAAATTGTGGTTTGATTAGATAATTCTTTTATTCGCAAATATTTGTCTTGTAATATTTTGAGAATGTATATGTAATATGTTTAGGGAAATATTGGTTTATGATTTTTAAACCACTGGACAGTACCCGAGGGTAAATGGCTGGTTATAAGTCTTTGGTACTCATTGGTTCACACATATAGGCTTTAAGCTGTGTGTCCTGGTGCACTATCTACGCGTGTATTGATAAAGTTGGAATCTATAAGAACCATTGTGTGTTCACATATTAATAAAGTTGGGAATCTATGCGAACCATTGTGTGTTCGCATATTGATAAAGGTTGGTCATATCTATGTAAGTATATTTGGCCCACGTGTACGTATTGATAGAGAGTTTGTGGATACTACGGTGTGACCTTTAAGTATTTTGATCTATTGTAAATGAGTTGTGCTGCTACTGCTTATATTTAATGTTTTAACTCTTGTGAATATTTGGAACCGTATATGCATATCTAGTTTTTCTGAAATTATACATAGTACAATTATGAAGGTTTTGGATTTATGATGGGTGGGACGGGATTTGTGATTTGATATTATGATTTTTGCGAAGTGGTTTTAAAACTGGGGAATTCGAAAAATAAGTTCTATGTTAATATACTTATGTTGAAAAAGGATTGTTTAAATTTTTTTTTGTCCGCTCACTGAGTTTTATCTCATAGTTTTGTATTTTAAATATTCTCCCCCACGTGACAAGGATCCCGTTCGTGCCACTTTAGAACCGTATATGCATATCTAGTTTTTTTGAAATTATACATAGCACAATTATGAAGGTTTTGGATTTATGACGGGTGGGAC
>QANT01003221.1:0-17243 GCA_003254885.1 Purshia tridentata | reverse complement strand
AAATATAGTTTCAATGTTGTCAATCTTATCTTGTAATTAAGACCACATGAATTTTTCATAAAATTCATTTGTGAAAAATGGTACGACTACTCATTATTATACTATTTATTTTAAATAATTATAACTTTATTTAAAATAAATACAAATATTAATATATCATTATAAATGCATCATTCACATGATCATTTCATTAATGAATCTCTCATTCTTATAATCAATTCAATGTGAAGAGCATGGTGATCTAATTTATTATATTAAAAATTATATGTGCCATAATTTATGGCTTTTGCTTTATTCTTCACACTTTTTTCATTAAGAGAAAAATCACGTTCATTGTAATGTTTTAAATATTTGAATGCCTTTTTATTCTTTAATTAAGATTGTATTAAATGTATGTCATCAGTCTCTTTTGCAGTTAACCGCACGAGTTTTCTTTTGTAGGTATTGAACTTTTAAGTGATTTGGTGGCGCCACTAAGTACTCAACCATGCAAATTTTTTTTAATTTTGGTAGCTCGACACTTTTTTTTGTTGATATGTTTAACTTTTTTAATCAAAATTTAATTGTTTAATTCTCTAATTAAGCTTGATACTTCTAAACTTATGCAGCTAGTCTCTTTTATACAGTTATACGATTAATCGTACTTTCCTATATTTTGTTTAAGCTATTTGGCAGCGTCATTAGATGTGTGAACTTTGTTGATTTTGAACACTCAACTTTTAATTTGTCAACTTAATATTAAATTTTAATGCTGACATTTTAAACTACGCAAATGTTTTTGGTTCCGAGCTTGTGATATAATTAGCAAGTTTTTATTTCTGTTGGGCTTTTCCCCAAGCTACCAAAAAAAATTGTAATTTATTTGGCCAAGAAAATTTAGGAGCATTTATGTAATTTGGCTTTCAAAAATGATTTATTAGTGGATTTGTCTTTAAAACATATATATTTTTTTTACTTTGTCTCTTCAAATTTAAATACTCTTTTTGCCTCCGAACTTTATACAATCATCTACACCTTTAATTTTATCCATTATCAGTAGCTTACACAATTATCTACACCTTTAATTTTATCTATTATCAGGAGCTCTAGAGTCCTGTTTTGAGTGATCTAAATATGGTTGTAAATAGGAGATGCATAGCTTCAAAACGAGTATAAAATTATTGATTTTGGTGAAGGTTGAAGGGTTCAAATTTGGGTCAAAATTGAGATAAAAACTGGACAAATGAATGAAGTTGACAAAACTTAACTATTGAGAATTATTTGTAAAATTTAGAAGTAACTTAATTTTCAGATGGTCAAGTAAAAAAAAAATATGTTTCATAAAGTAGATCAATGAATAACCCTCCAAAAAATTCCAAGTAGCCCAGCTGTGCTTTCAATTCTAGCCTTCTTCCTTCTTTCACACTCGACACGACAGTCACTACTGTTTCTCTCATTCTCGAGTTTTACCTGTGGAAGACCGGAAAGACTAAAAAACTATAAATTGGACCCAATCCAAACCCATCCCTACTCTAGGGTTTTATCTCCCACACACAAACACAACCCACGGAAAAGCAAAAACCCTAGCTTCATCTAACACACATTCTCTTAAAGATCTTCAAATTGATCTGATCCAATAAAACACAACAAAGGTAAGCTCTCAGAAACCTCTCAATCTCTCTCTGTTTTTTTTTTTTTTCTCTCTCTCTCTCACATCCCCCTATACCCTATATTCATTGGATTCTGAAAGCCCACGGAACCCTTTGTGAAAAACCCAGATAGGAAAACCGGGAAAAACACCTGACTGGAGGAAGAAAATTGAAACTTAAAAGAAAATTTTATTTGGGTTTTGGACCCAAGGGGTTTAGGTCCATGGATGATCTGGAAAAAGCAATACTTATACTGTTTGATGAATCGGGCACCGTTCATTCTGAGCTGAAACAGAAGGCAAAGGAATACTGTGATAAAATTAAGGAAGAACAATCAATCTGTAGTATATGCATTGAAAGGATGTGCTTTTCGAACTTAGTTCAGGTCCAGTTTTGGTGTTTACAGGCTCTTCATGAGGTTATTAGGGTCCGGTACCCAGCTATGAGCCTAGATGAGAGGTATTTGATCAGAAAGTCAGTGTTTTCAATTGCATGTCTGGGTGGTATTGATGATAAGAGTACTGTTAAGGTTTTAGAAGGTCCTGCATTTATAAAGAACAAACTCGCTCAAGTTTTGGTAACTTTGATTTATTATGAGTACCCGTCAATTTGGTCTTCGGTGTTTGTCGATTTTTTGTCACAATTGAGTAAAGGCGCAGTGGTGATCGATATGTTTTGTCGGGTTTTGAATGCCTTGGATGAGGAAGTGATTAATTTGGACTACCCTCGGACGGCTGAAGAACTAGCAGTGGCAGGGCAGATTAAGGATGCAATGAGGCAGCAGTGTGTAGCTCAAATAGTCAGAACTTCTTATGATATCGTGTCTATGTATAGGAACTCTGATCAAGACCTTTGTACTAAGGTACTAGATTCGATGAGGAGGTATATTTCTTGGATTGATATTGGATTAATTGTTAATGATGCGTTTATCCCGTTATTGTTTGAGTCGGTTTTGGTTGATGGGCTCTCCGAACAGCTCCGTGGTGCTGCAGCTGGGTGTTTGTCAGCAGTAGTATCAAAAAGGATGGATCCACAGTCAAAACTACCGCTGTTGCAGAGTCTTCAAATTCGTCGGGTTTTTGGGCTAGTAGCAAAGGATAGTGACTCAGAGTTGGTTTCCAAAATAGCTGAATTGCTTACTGGGTATGCTGTTGAGGTTCTAGAATGCTTTAAACGGCTGAATTCTGAGAATGCTAAGGGTGTTTCAATGGAGCTCTTGAATGAAGTTTTGCCCTCTGTATTTTATGTGATGCAGAACTGCGAGTTGGGCTCAACATTTAGTATTGTGCAATTTCTTTCAGGTTATGTTGCCACAATGAAGACTCTTTCCCCATTGAGGGAAACACAGCTTCTTCATGTGGGTCAGATTTTGGAAGTAATCCGTTCACAGATCCGCTATGATCCTGTGTACCGTGAAAATCTTGATATGTTGGATAAGATTGGAAGGGAGGAGGAAGATAGGATGACGGAGTTTAGAAAGGACTTGTTTGTGCTACTGCGCACTGTAGGTCGTGTAGCACCTGATGTTTGTCAGATATTTATTAGAAACTCATTGGCTGCTGCTGTTGCATCATCATCAGACTGGAATGTTGAAGAGGTGGAAGCTGCACTTTCTCTTTTCTATGCATTTGGAGAGTCAATAAATGGTGAGGCAATGCGAACTGGGAGTGGTCTATTGGGTGAATTGGTGCCAATGCTTTTATCTACAAGGTTCCCTTGCCATTCAAATAGGCTAGTTGCACTTGTGTATCTGGAAACAGTAACAAGATATATGAAGTTTGTACAGGAGAATACGCAATATATTCACATGGTTTTGACTGCGTTTCTTGATGAAAGAGGTATACACCATCCAAATGTCAATGTGAGTCGAAGGGCAAGCTATCTGTTTATGAGGGTTGTGAAATTGCTGAAACTGAAGCTTGTGCCATTTATAGAGAATATTTTGCAGGTATGATAATGAACAGTTGTTCCCCTACTGCTTTCCTCCACACTTCATTAATTTGCTTTCACTCTTTATTTTTATTTCCCTTGATTGGCTCTCATAAACTTTATCATTCATTGCTTCACCTTCACTCCATCTCTGCTAAATTGATTCAAATGGATATTTCAGAGTCTGCAAAGCACAGTTGCTGGATTTACAAGTATGGATTATACATCAAAAGAGCTTTCAGGATCTGAAGATGGTAGTCACATTTTTGAGGTAGTTTTTGACATATGCGTCATGCCTTATATGTGCGTGCATGAGTGTGTTTGTGAAGTGGAAGGAAGAATTCTCAGTAGAGGCTTGTTTCATTCTAATGTGTATTCTGTCTCTTTGCAGGCAATTGGTTTACTGATTGGCATGGAAGATGTATCACCAGCAAAGCAGTCTGATTATCTCTCTTCACTTCTCACTCCTCTTTGTCAGCAGGTTGTATTTGAATTGCAGTTGTAAAATCAATAATTTCTTGGGTGTCACCCTCTCCTTCACACCCCTGAAATTTTTTATGAATCAATTTGAAGTACCAATTAAAATGGGAGATATGTATATAACATAGTCTTCTTACCATCTAGGTCGAAGC
The DNA here is from genome assembly GCA_003254885.1 of Purshia tridentata. Lineage (NCBI taxonomy): Eukaryota > Viridiplantae > Streptophyta > Magnoliopsida > Rosales > Rosaceae > Purshia > Purshia tridentata. Next base: position 13,054 of record QANT01003221.1, on the reverse strand, counting down.
ATTGCTCATGAATGCCAAATCATTGACTTCTGAAGAGGCACCTCAAAAAATTGCTAATATTCAGCAGATAATCGTGGCAATTAATTCTCTCAGCAAGGTTCTTCAACATCCTTTGATCTTCTAGTTAATATGTTGCTTGGGTGTAGTTATGTAAATATCTCTAAACAAATTTATAAAATTGTTCACCAATTCACTCATAATGGTTGGTAAAACACAAGAGTTTTCTATTCCATTTGCTTTTCCCCTTTTTCCCAGTCCTGTCATTGAATTTAATAGCCACTGTATGTTTTCAGAAAATTCACTATGTTTCTCTCAAAAAAGAAAATCTCTATGATTGGGTGCATAGAAATTTGTAGCCATATACATGAAATTGTTCTACTGATAGCCTGATACATATACGTCATCCAGGGTTTCAGTGAGCGCCTTGTAACTGCTAGTCGCCCTGCAATAGGTCTCATGTTCAAGCAGGTTGGTATTTCAAATCTTTCTTTTGTTCACCTTCTTTTAAGTACATGGGTCTTCTTAAATTTTGAATGCTTTTTTTTTTCTCCGAAACTAAAATTGTGGATATGAGGCCTTATGAGGATGTTGTGAATCATTGTATCTAGATCTTAGTCTCTGCCCATTTGATGAACTTTATGACCAACACTCGTGAGTTCTCTGATATTCTAGTACCAGATTAATAACATTTGAATCATGCAGTTTCCTTTTTCAAAGTATATTTTGGATAGTTGATTACTTGTAAGGTTTTTTAACATCTTGAAAATGGGTGGTGTGTGGGGTGTTTCATATGGATTTTTATTATAGTCTGCTAATTAGTGATGATTGGCATATGGATGAGAACTGGTATTGCCATAGAAGTGCTTGTAATGAAACTGTCTAAATATTTTCATGGCTTAACAATGTGTGTTTCCCATGGTTATCTAGACATTGGATGTTCTCCTTCAAGTACTTGTTGTGTTTCCTAATATAGAGCCCTTGCGCAGTAAGGTAAGGAGTCCTTTGTGGGATAATGGAATTACTTTGTTTTGGTATTTTATCGTCTGTTACCTGATTCTAGTGTATGCGATATCCAGGTCACATCATTTCTACACCGAATGGTAGACACTTTAGGAGCATCTGTCTTTCCTTACCTTCCAAAGGCACTGGAGCAACTGCTTGTGGATAGTGAGGTAAAAAACAGTTCTGATTAAATTATTCAATTTGATTTTGATTTTTTGTTCAAATCTGAATTAGCTAACAAATTTATTGGTAAAAAAAAAAAAAGGAGAAATTTGTTTGGCATGCCATTATGTACTCATAGAAATGCCTTTACAGTAGAAATCCACCAAGAAAAAAATTTGGAAAAAAACATTTCTGTGTCACATAATGTGTATATTTGCACCAGTTGTTTTCTCATTGTTTGTTGATAGCACGATTGATTGTGGATCATATTTTGATGCAGCCAAAGGAGTTGGTTGGTTTGCTTATATTACTTAATCAACTGATATGCAAGTTCAACACATTATTCCGTGACATATTGGATGAAGTATTTCCTGCTATTGCTGGTAGGATATTAAATATTATTCCAGTAGATGCATTCCCTTCAGGACCTGGATCTAATACTGAGGTATGCGACACTGATTTGATACTATACAATGATACGCGGTGCTTGTAATTCATAAATAACTGCTTAATGCTTTTTTCAGCGTTAGAATGACCGGTTCCTTATATTAAGCGTATTATCTATTATAACATGAATTTTATGATAACAGTGAATGTACATGTTCTTATTAGTCAGAAATGGGCTCTTATTAGTCTCATTGAATCATTAAACAAAGTTTGACTACTTAAATGATTGATTTGTGTCTTTCCCCCCCTTTCTCCATCTTTTATGAGCCATGTAAGTTTATTTATACTTTGATTACAGATCAATCATACTTGGGCATACCTGTGGTCAGAACAGTAATGCATCACTCAGGACAAAGACTTTTTTTGGTTGCTTTTTTTAGTTGGCGCGGGGGGGTATAAAAAATAGGGAAAAGAAGAAATTAATGTAGCCAATTAAGATGCTCAACATCCAAAGTTATGATGTTGGTTTCATTTGATCATATATAGTAATATCTTTCATTTTCGCTTGTTCTTTTCCAATCTTAAGTTGTAAATTGTAATGAGTTGCTTGTGTGTGCTGCATTTTCATTATTGCCTGTGGAAGCTTCTGGGGATCCAAAACTACTTTAGATCATCATTGTAACATTAATTAAACAGCATTGAAAGTGTGTTTATTGAGTTTGAATCTCAAGGCTGAGATTTTTAGTGCTCTATTTCAAGACTCCATTCTCCTTGTAGGAAAATCGTGAAGTGGAAGAACTTCAGCGAACATTATATACATTTCTTCATGTGATAACTACACATGATCTATCTTCTGTTTTTATATCCCTCAAAAGTAGGAGTTACTTACAGCCAATTATGCAGTTGCTTTTGTTCACGTCTTGTAAACACAAGGATATAATTGTAAGAAAGGTATGTGTACATGTCCTTTACCTTTGTGAATTTGGTTTTTTTTTTTTTTTTTTTAAATTANTTTTTTTTTTTTTTTTTTTAAATTATATTTTTTAATCTAATTACGGATGCATTATTTAGGATACTTTTTAACATATTTTAATCTGTAACTTAGGCATGCGTACAGATATTCATTAGATTAATCAAAGATTGGTGTGTGATGCCTAATGGTGAAGAAAAGGTAAGAGGTTACCTTTAGTCCTCCTACTTGTTTATGTTAAATGTTTTTCCCTTTCATCTTAAAACTGGTCCTTGTTTTCAGGTACCTGGTTTCCAGAGTTTTATAATAGAGACCTTTGCTACAAACTGTTGTTTGTATAGCTTGCTTGACAACTCCTTCGAGTTTCGTGACGCAAATACTGTAAGTTTAGAATACTACTGTTTCTGATATTTTTATTGATAGTCTGCGTTGTTATTGTGATTATATGTACTTTTGGATTGGTCCGATATCAGTAAATTACATTCAAATTAAATAACTGAAGGGTGACTGAAATGGAATAATAACTTCAGTTCTTTTGGTTGGAAACTTGAAATACACCATAAATGGAAGACTGGAGGAGTAACTTTGCTGACTACTAAGCAGATTGGAAGATAGAACTGTTCCATTTTTAATAATATATAATTTTTGATAAGTTCTTCATTTGAGCCAATAAATTATAACTTACCAACATATATATAAAGAAAGAAACAATTTATTAGCAAAACTAAAACAGTAAACCTCAGTGTAAGTGAGAATTGGGAATGGCTTTGTTATTTTCTATATTTTTCATAATTTTTAATTGTTTGTGAAATCCGGACCAAAAAGAGAAATTATTTGTGAAGTTCTAAAAACTGTTAGCTAGAGAGGTAGGCTACAATTGAATGGATTGTTCAGTGATTTTTGCATTTGATTGAATGCAATACATAGGATTGCTATTTTAAATCTTTATTTGGTGGATTGGTGTTCCGCTCTCTTCTATAGTTACCTTGTATATGTATTTTATTGTTGGTCTAGATAATTGAGAAGTTATATATGTTTAATAACTGCTAGTTACCTTAATAACTGATAAAACAAGTGCCATTTAAGCAACTGCATTAGGTAATAGGTATCCTTAGAAGTTGACGTTTTACATATAAGAGTATATTTTGTTTGAAGTGTCTTTTTATTCAAATAGCCTGGTTATTTCGCATTATAATGTTAAAAATTACTGAAACATTGCTCAATAATGATTTTTGTTATGGATCTTGGGTTCATTTTATTGCTTCATACTAACCTTGGAAATTGTTATTTTTATTTGTGGCAGCTTGTTTTGTTTGGAGAAATTGTATTGGCTCAGAAGGTCATGTATGAAAAGTTTGGCAATGATTTTCTAGTTCATTTTGTCTCGAAAGGTTTTCCCGCAGCACATTGCCCCCAGGATTTGGCTGAGAAATATTGCCAGAAGTTGCAGGTATAAGAAAAGTGGCCCTAGATTTCTTTAATAATTTTTTGGTATGCTCTACATTATATTGAACCACGAGTTTAATAAAAAAATCTTTTTATTTTTCCTTTCTTTGTTCATGCATTTTGCCATTGTCTTCAATTGTACCTGTGGAACTGTTTCAGCGCATATATTCCCTAGGAATGGTGCCAATACTCCCTTTGGTTTTTTTATGAGATACTCTGATTTTGAAACTGGTTATGAGTAAAACCTCCGTGGATTTTATTAATTAAGTATACTCTAATACACCCTTTGGTGAACCATGCTCTATCTATTGTGTTGTTTCCCTTAAGAGCTTCTATTTGTAATATGATATTTAACATTCATGTTAATGTAATCTTGGCATCTAAAATATTGTTTTGTTGTCCATCTTTTATGTGCAGGGTAGTGATATTAAGGCATTGAAATCATTCTACCAGTCACTTATTGAAAATTTAAGGCTTCAGCAGAATGGGAGCCTTGTTGTCAGATAGCATTGTCACAGTGGACAAATGACACTATCTCATGTCAGAATGTTCCCAGTTTTGGTTTTGTTCGGAATTCTGGCAATGCATTTTTGTTCATCCAAGGTACCTAAAGCTGCTGGTGTATCTGTGCTGATTTGTTGTATATATTTGGAATAATTTATTTATTTATTTTTGTTATCTTGGTACTTTTTTGGGGGGTTAATTTGCCATCTTGTACTTACTCTAGTAAATGCTGCAGGTTCTTTTTGTATATAGCTTTTGTGCGGCTATCTTATGGACGAGGTTTAGCTTGTAAATCATGGTGGAACATAGAGGGACTAAGAGGGACCATGACTCCTGCAAACTTTTGAGAAAAAAAAATAAAAATCAATATAAGTTGTAAAATATCAATGTGTTGAGCATGTGTGTCGCTTGATCTTTACGGTAATGGGTAATAAGAGGTTTTTTTTTTGTTGTATTTAATTGATTAATATTGCATTTTTTTTTCCTGTTAAGAGTGGGTTTATTTGAACCCAATTATTTTGTATCTTATTCTTAATCCAACTTCTTTGATTTAATTCTTATTCTCATATTTACCCTTGCAAAAAATGGCAACCATTGGTTTTTTTTTTTGGGGTTACAAGAACACTCTCAACCTAAATACTAATGTATTACAAATTACAATCAGCTCTAAAGCAATCAAGTACACAATTAAATCAAACAAGAAAATAATTAGTTAAGAATTAGGTATTAGACAAAGATTGAAAGGCAATTGGTGATGGTGGTTAGTATAACAAATGTGTAAAACTTAATATTTTAAGAAAGAATAATCTTTCAACAAATGTGTAAACCCTAATATTTCAAGTTTTATATGTTTGTTTAGCATGGTTTACTCTTTAAAGCTAGTTGAGCTGGTTTGTATAATCTTTTCAAAGTCAATAATTAAAAAGAAAAAAGAAGAGAATATGATGTTTCTTGTTTGTGATGCAGCCGCGTAACATTTTCGTTTATGTTCCCACAATCTACTCTTATGCTAACAATGTTTTTCTTTTAAGGGGTCCGTCAAAAAAGGGGTCTAGTGGATGCTTACATAGGAAAATGGGGACTATAATGTATAAGTGGATGATTGGTTTTGTTTGAAACCAAATTCACTAAAAGAGTGATTTTGAAGTGTTTTGTGACTAAGCAAAGCACACAGAGTCCTTTGAATAGTTTGAGTCTCTGTCAACTACCAGACGGCAACTGTGTTTGTAGAGATTCTTGTGTGACCACTGTGGAAAGATTATAACAAGGTTCTTCTGTTAACCTTAGTGATGGGAATTGTTCTTCACATTCTTGTTGTGGTCGCCATGGCCGATTATAACATGGTTTCTAGCTATCAAGTATCAACCCTATTATGTTTTCTTGCCGTTTGGCTACAAATGAAGCATGCACACTTCACAGGTTGAAGAGAGTTTCCCTTGTAATTATGAATGTTTCGTTCCCCACTTCACAAGCAAATAAATCTTATATCTGTCCTCTGAGTCTTCATTTTTTAGTGGCTAATAAAGTTACAAAATGTCCTTCAGCCTAACCATGTAAAAAAATTTCCTTCAGTTTTGTTCCCTTTTGGTTTGTCTTAATATTTTGTTGCTTTGGTTACTTATAAGATCCAGGAATCACCAGTTGTTCATTCATGGATCCTGGTTGTATAAGCGCTTTTCAATTTTTTAGTTATGAAATAATTTAAAATAAGAAAATTTGGATTTTGGCTTATGGTTGGAAGCTTTTTGTTTGTGTGTTTTAAATAGAGAGAAAGAGGCTGGAGGAAAAATGAGACCGATTCTACGAGGGAATAACACATCATTAAATTAAATCAAACTTTTAAATTTACTGTTTCTCATTTATCTCTCATATTAACTGAATTGGAACTTGAAACTTTCGATACAACAGTAAATTTTTTAACAGCAAACTGCTACATTATCCTACATATTTATTTTTTGGTTGTATAAGCGGTTTTCAATTTTTTAGTTATGAAATAATTTAAAATAAGAAAATTTTGATTTTGGCTTATGGTTGGAAGCTTTTTGTTTGTGTGTTTTAAATAGAGAGAAAGAGGCGGGAGGAAAAATGAGACCGATTCTATGAGGGAATAACACATCATTAAATTAAATCAAACTTTTAAATTTGTTGTTTCTCATTTATCTCTCATATTAACTGAATTGGAACTTGAAACTTTCGATACAACAGTAAATATTTTTAGCAGCAAACTGCTACATTATCCTACATATTTATTTTTATACTGGCCTTGTCGGTGAGATCAATTTAATCTTATGAACATTCGTCAGCATAGAGTCGTCACCCATATAGGGCCATAGAGTCAGACAAACAAAAGGGTTTGATCCCAATTACAAGGAAAGTCAAAAGTGATAATTTTACTTCACGGTCTTGGTTATAACCCTCTTGAAAGTAAAAACCTTTTTATTTTGGCTCAACAGAACCCTTCAACTTTGAAGCAACAATACTGAACGCCTTGCAAAATGGTTTGACCTCCCCACTCACTCCCGCGTAGCTAGCTGTAAGCCTGTAACTCTGTCTCAGATTCATATACATACAACGACCCTACCAGTCCTATCCCACACCCAACTTTAAGGATTGCAATAAAGGGCTGAATATGATGATTCTGTCTTTCTTTCCTTCTTCTTTCTCTCCCCTTTTCTATCTTCCTTTTTGCTCGTGTAAAATGATATCTTGTTGGTTGTAACCAACACAAAGTCCTATCATCTATTAGTAGGTGTTCTGGATTGAGGCCATTTAGCTCTCCTTCATAATACAGTCGCCAAAGCCTTTTGGAAAAGTTATAGTCATTGAATAATGTGACAACTGATATAAGAATTTCCCTGAACACTTTCCATTTTCCAATTTCTCCAAAGACCAACACTTGAACCTACTAAGAAACTCCATTCTTCTGGCACATGATCAAAACAAACAAAACTCTTGACCTGGTCTATAATATGAACCATCCAAAAGTTTTTTCTGCAGTAAATCTTCAAAGTCATGGAGGGACCAATAGAAATTATATTACTTTACAAGTGGCTGAAATTATATTACTTTTTAAGGATGAAACCTTTTCTTGGAGCTACAAGACTTCCATTTGCATAGAGACATGAATATTAGCCAAGAAGAAAAAGAAGATGGAGGGTTATCATTGGATCCTTGACTTCTTTTTATAGTCTCCTAAATTATGCCCTATATCTACCCCCCACATCTTTCCTCTAATTTGATCCAACCTTATGTTTTGGACACACAAATAAGGCTCTTTTTTCTACACTAACCAGAGCCAAACCATAGATAGGTTCAGAAACATGAGCCTCAAAAAGCTTGCACTCAAGCTCTTCACACCTAGTTGTTTCAAGGCAAATCACAACCCAGCCTTAGAACAAAAATCCCAAGCATCCAAAGAAAATTATTCCCGGAGATTATCGCTTTCTGATTTGAGCAACTCATCAGTCTGCACAGTCCTCAGTGATCTGTCAAATTCGCTTATTGGATCAAACCTCCACATTTTTGCACAAAATGAGCTCAAAAAGATTACCCAAAACTTCTCTAAAAGCAACTATCTTGGTGAAGGTGGGTTCGGGCGGGTATACAAAGGGTTCATTGATGACAAGCTTAGGCCTGGCTTGGAAGCTCAACCTGTGGCTGTTAAGGTCTTGGATTTAGATGGCAACCAAGGACATAGGGAGTGGCTGGTAAGCATTCATTCTCACCTATTTTGAAGCTAGCTATAGGTTGCTAATCATATGCTTCCTGAGGTACAAAAATTTTAATTCTCCAACAATTTTCTATTGCAGGCTGAAGTGATTTTTCTTGGGCAATTAAAACACCCCCATCTTGTTAACTTGATCGGGTACTGCTGCGAAGACGAACATAGGCTTCTTGTATATGAATACATGGAAAGGGGCAACTTAGAGAACCAACTATTCAAAAGTAACTATACATTCTGCTAGCTATCATTTAACTACAATTGTGATCATGCATGCAGAAGAAAATTGGTCTTGCTATGTTTCTCACTAGCAGGATTACAAACATTTATGAACTTGTTCTTTTGTTCATTAATGCAGGTTACTCTGGAACCTTGCCTTGGTTGACAAGAATGAAAATAGCAATTGGAGCTGCAAAAGGCCTCAGTTGCCTCCACGAGGAAGAAAAGCCAGTCATATATCGAGATTTCAAGGCTTCAAACATCTTGCTAGACTCTGTAACCTTTCTCTCCTTAACCCTCTTCATAATCATATGCAGCATATATATTGCTCATGATCTGACAAAACTAATGAGTAATATCGTCCTTTTTCCCCCAGGATTACACAGCTAAGCTCTCCGATTTTGGTCTAGCTATAGATGGCCCGGCAGGAGATCAAACACACGTTACAACGCGTGTCATGGGCACACATGGCTACGCAGCCCCGGAATACATCATGACAGGTACATTAGGATGAGATCCAACTAATAAATTATTCTAGTTCTCAATCATTTCTCGACTAGCCCACATTAAACTACTACTTTCATTTATCAATAGCATTGAAAAGTTCTACAATTAATATGCACAACTACTTTGCTATGCTTATTTTCAGGCCATTTAACAGCAATGAGCGATGTATATAGCTTCGGTGTAGTTCTTTTGGAGCTACTAACAGGCAGAAGGTCCATGGATGAGAGCCGTCCTAGTAGGGAACAGAACCTGGTGGAGTGGTCCAGGCCCGTTTTGAAGGACTCCCATAAACTTGACCGTGTGATGGACCCAAGACTTGAGGGTCAGTACTCGACTGAAGGGGCTAGAAAGGCGGCTGCATTGGCTTACCAATGCCTGAGCCTTAACCCCAAGTCTAGACCCAAAATGAGCACTGTGGTCAAGACCTTAGAGCCTCTAATGGACTTGAAGGACATCCCAAGTGGACCCTTTGTATACATCGTTCCAACTGAAGGAAATGACAAATGTGGGGTGCAAAAGATTGGAAGAGAGGGTCAAATTGAGTGTGGCATGGTGAAAAATGAAAACAAAGGTGAAGAAAAAGAGGTGGAAGTGAAAGTGAAAGGCAGCCACCGGCGTAAAGGTCATAGGCATAGATGTCGGATTAAGTCATTGAGGTCTAGCACTGTTTATTCTGATACTGATCTGTACAGAGTTCTTGGAACTGGTTTATACTCTCCCAATAAGCACAGGAGGCAATTGGGCAAAGATTAAAAGAAAAATAACTATATATATGTGTACCATAGTCTTATTGGTTTTATTTCTTTTTCTTTATTTTCAATACTAGGAGACTTTCCCTTGTGTATGTTGTTCATGATGAGGCCTTTGGATTTAGATTGTTGTAGCTTTTCTTACCTTCTTCAAGGAAATACATGTGATTTGAGAATTGAGACAACTCTCTTTTTCCTAGCCATAATTTCTATGCTTTGCCATGTAGAAAGATTTTGCTGCATAAGCCAAAAATACATTGACATTTAGCCAAAAGTGTAGAGACTTCTGTGTAAATATTGCAAACCGCCAATTTCAAACTACGCAGTCATTGACAGAGTGAAAGGTGACTTTCTTTAAATGGTTATGGACGCTATGCTGGCAGAGACTATTTAATCCTCTCCTATTCTAATCTTCCATTAGTTTCTGGGTGTAAATATTCTAGTCAATATTCTAAGTTGTTTTCCATCAAATTCTCCCTTCTGTTTCAAAATCAGCTCAAATGGCATGGCTCATGAATCAAAGGTTTGAATAACCCACCCAACAGAGGTCAGAGGGTACATATTTTTATTGTGTATGAGGAGAAATAAGGTGACAAAAATCTATGGAGCTAGACTACAATAATTCTTCATGGCGGCCAGCCTCCCATTTCCACCCTTGCACCAACCCCACCCAAATATCCCAACTTGGCCTAAATTTGAACTCATATATTAGAAGAAGTGTGATGCTGATGTAACTGAAGATATTTGGTAAAACCTGTATTTTCTATGGCCTATGACTACAATAAGCAAGCATATAGGTCCCATGTCTATGGGTCAAGAATTAAAAGTGGGAGCTCTCCATTTCAAGTACAAATCATTTTTTATTTTTCTTGTATGATTCTTAAACTAATTATGGTTTAGATAACGACTTGGATTACATAACTTAAATGCAAAGAAAATTTTAACTGAAGATGAGTAGGAAAGCTAGAACTTGTTTAGCTTGCAGATAAAACTATCTCATAATGTAAATAAAACTATTTCATGGCTCGAAGATAAAACTAGTTAGCTTCTACGGGAAGTCTATCTGCAATTCTGCATAGCTTAGTGAAGATCAAACTATCTCATAATGTAAATAAAAGTATTTCATAGATTGAAAGATACAAGTATTTAGCTTCTAAAAGAAGTCTATCTGCAATTCTGTATAGTTCTTGCAGTTACATCTCTCAATACATATTACAAAAGATGGAAGTTATTTTTCCCTGGTTTTAGCAAGCCACCAAGGTGTTCCTTCCATCCCCAGTAAGGTATTTTATCCATTCATCAACCATATGTCTCTCACTACAGAGACAACCTGGGATGCTCCATTCAAATGATAGTCACTCTAACATTGAGGTTGATGCAACTGCTTCTCATTATGATTTCTCGCTTCCATCTCCTCCTGGAGGTAAAATTTGAACAGCATGATCAAAATTATATAGTCGAAGAGGAGCAGTAATCTTTCCATTGAAGTTGAATTTCTTTCATTTTCCCTAGGCTTACTTTGAGCTTGTTCTGCTATCCTATTTATTGTCATTTTCATTGCGCAACCAGTCTGCATGATACTTCTCATCATATGGAACAGCGACGCCATCAACCAAGGGTTCTCCTGTCCAAAAAACAAGACCATTTTTAGCAAAGAAAATGAAAGATTATCTAGAAATATGAAATTTTCTTTTCCTTGGAAAAAGAATCAGTTTTCTTTCTCCTATTCAGAAAAAAAGGGTTTTCATTCTTTTCCTACTGAAATGAATCATTTATTGTGGCTTCACATCACTTAGATGAATCTATATGCTATTATGTTTTGGGATTACATTCTAACTCTACTTGATGAGTGTTGACTACGGATTATTTGCAATGACTCATATCAATATCATAATCTTTCAATGTATACACTTCAATGTCCTTATTGGTCAAACAAAATTCCATCTAGAAACAGAAGATCGAAGGCAAAAACTAATGACAGTTGGCTATGCGTGTGCGGACAGTTGTCAGTTGTTGATGTTCATGCCATGGATCTCATGCACATCAAAAGTGAACCGTGTGACTGTACAAAGCAAAGCTCATAAAAGAAACAGACTCAGCTGGAGCAATTGAATATACATCAATCATGGTATAACCCCAAATCCACTTAACTTCTACAAATTATAATCCAAACCAATAAATGGATATGCTAATAATAGCTCAACATGTAGAATTGAAGATAATAGCAAGAAACAATACCTCCATAGTCATTTTCACCATGGCATAAGTAAGAATCTGGTAGAACCCATCTCACATTGGGCAGAGCTGCAACCAATTTAATTTCGTTAAAACCAAATAATAACCAAAAAAGAAATTGAAGGAGTTTTGAAGAAAAAGGTTACATTTGATCTTAAAAGTCAAATTCTCTGGAACTTTGCAGCCAAATGCATAGTAGTACTTGGTGGAAACAGAGTAAATCGACTTTTTTGCTTCCTCTTCACTGCAAATTTGCAATCATCAACAACAAGAAAGTGGTTGAAAGAAATATAACAACTGAAGCCAAAACAAAGCTAAAACAAAGAAACCGAGATTTAGAAAAGCCTTTTTCCAATGTAGAAGACGCTAAAAGAAACGACGGTTCTTCATTACTTAGAGTTTAGCAACTAAAAAAACATTGTTTCTGACAGCGCATACGTCTGCAAACAAAAACTTCATTTTAAACCATGAAATGAATGAAGTCGCTATGTTTGTCAGCGATTTCGGGTTTTACCTTTCGAGGGCCATGGCTAGGGTTTGGATATAGCCACTGACGATCTCATCGCGAAGTGGATACCCCTTAGGAGGCTCCATCACCACGAGCCAGTGCTCGTAGTCGCAGCCCTCCACCAGCGTTGCCAATCGAGGCAACTCGCTGCACTGAGTCGACGCCGCCGAGTCCTTGGCGGCCGAGTCGTTGTCGGCGAAGGCGGAGGAGTTTGTCGGAGCTGAAGATGGAAAGAGAGTCGACGACGACAGCGGACATGACAAACGGTGACGGCGGAGAAACGTAGCCGTCAACGGTTTTCTCATTTTGCTCGATAGCATTCCAGATAATGTCGTTTACTCTCACGGTTCCCTGTTTTAAAACCTGGCCTGTGGGCCTGTGGGCCTGTGGGCCTGTGGACCTGTGGGCCTGTGGACCTGTGGGCCTGTGGACCTGTGGGCCTGTGGCCATGCATGTTGTTAGACCTAAAATAATCAGCTAGGCCCACGAGGTTAGGTAGTCTACTAGTGTAATTGTTGATTTATGAATTATGAGCCGTCATCATTAGTATTAGGCCCAGGCTATACCGACCACCCATTGATGCTGAGTTGACCACCCTCTCAAATTTTTTCCTTTTTTTTTCCCTTTTTGCCCTGCAGTAAAAA
>QANT01003212.1:0-26205 GCA_003254885.1 Purshia tridentata | reverse complement strand
GAGCTAAAATTTGAGTTTGATCCGGTTTATTTACTTGTACTGTGTCGTACTCATTTTAATGGAGAATTCAATGTGTCTTCTCTTTGTGTCTTCTCTCTTCTTTTGTTCATTTGACAATTTAATCTCACAATCGGAACCGTTCAATATCAAGATTATCATTTATAGATCAACTTTGTAAAAATTTTCCAAATCAGAAATTGTTTAGTCATCTAACTGTTATCAAATAAATAGATGATTTTGGTAATAGTTAAATTCACCGTTAGTTATTTGATAATAATTAGATAACTAAACGATTTCTGATTTGAATAAGTTTTTACAGAGTTGATCTATAAATGATGATCTTGATATTGAATGGTTCCGATCTTGAGATTAAATTGTCAAATAAACAAAAGAAGAAATAAGGCACAAGAAGAAAACATAAAGAGAAAACACATAGCATTTTCCTATTTTAATTATGCTGTACCGATGCTGCTAACGTGGCAAATTTGACACCTCTGCTTGCCACTCAGCTGTCCCTATGATTCATTTAATCTCAACCTCATCTTCGTCTCTCACTCCCTCTCTCTCTCTCTCTCTTCCTTCTTTTGTCATAATCTCACGAATTGAAGATAGTTATATATGTTGAGGCACGTGACTTTCCATCGAAATTAGTAAACGACGACGTTATTGGGTGAACTCATATTTTCAATAGGATCCTGTATCAAGGTTATCAAAAGGAAAAAAAATTAATGTAGGAGCTTCAATATTGCATGCAAGGTCACCAAACTGAATTAAGTTATGATGATTGATGACTACTCATCTGCTCTTATATCTCCTTATTGGTTTACCCAATACACGTAAAGATTGATGAGAAGAGTAGTCAATGTCTACGAAAATGATCTCTAAGACCCATTTTAGAGATAGAGATAGAGATCATAGAGGGGTTCAATTCAATTTTAAAGCTTCACATTGAATTTATGGAGATCAAAGCAGAGCAGTGACTCCAAGATGTGTAAGTTGTAATTACAAACATCTGAGTACTAGTAGACTAGTAGTGGTTCTCTTCTTAAAATCATCAAGCTAATTGAAACTTCCTAACACATACAAAGGCCCAAGGGTTCCGGCCTGAAAGTGTCATTTTTTTATTCTTTCAGCGTTAGCCAGGCCCAAGCCTACAGAGACCCAAACCCATCAGTCACCCTCTTTCAAAACCCTAATCTAATAAAAGCTAAGCTTTTGATTCTGTCGCACCTTCTCTGCCTCAGTTGCCACTACATTTGCGTCTCCGTGCCCTCTGGTTAGGTGTGTTCTAGACCCAAGGCTAAGCCTATCAAAACCAACCATGGCGGACAAGGCAGTCACCATCCGTACCAGGAAGTTCATGACCAACAGGCTTCTCTCTCGCAAGCAATTCGTAAGTAGCCCATATTTTTCTTTCTTTTTTTTATGCAACCTCAAGCTAAAAAGTTTCATTCTTTAGTATTTAAGTGGGGCTTTGGATCTTTAACTCAAATGGTTCATTGCTCTGTTTTAGATTTATTGTTTACGAATATGAATTAGTGATGTTTAGGCTGTTTTTTGTCCTTTTATCTTGTGATTTTTCTGCAAACAAACATGGCTCATCTGAATATGTGTTTTGATGAGATTTTTATTATCCAAATAGTGATTTATTAATAATTGGGTAGTGTTATATGTGATCAGATCTCTAGGGCTTCTGAGATATTTCTTATGTGGGTCTTAATAAAGTTGAAACAAAAAAAAGTTGTAAAAATGACATATTGGATTTTGCTGTTGTCAATTTCTTGCATTTTCCCGTCAGCCTCATTAGTGTTCCTGTGGGTTTAATTGTAATGCTATTGCTACTTTTCTTCAATGTAGGTCATTGATGTTCTTCATCCAGGAAGGCCTAATGTTTCCAAGGTATTGATTATTTTAATTATTTTCAGCTCTTACATATATCTATCTGTTTGCAATTTTGATTCTGAACTTTATCACCTATAGCTCGATTGAGGTTGACCTAGCTAAGGCTTCAATAAATGAAACAAAATATTCAATTTAAAACAGGAAGTTAATATCTTTCCAGAGCATGTAAAAAAAACAGTAATTTGAGTTATACACTTGTTCCCTAATTAAATTATATTGGTTTGTTGATATTGTGTGAAGGCTGAGCTGAAGGAGAAGTTGGCAAGAATTTATGAAGTTAAGGACCCGAATTCTATCTTTGTTTTCAAGTTCCGGACACACTTTGGTGGTGGTAAATCGACTGGCTTTGGATTGATTTATGATTCTGTTGAGAATGCAAAGAAGTATGAGCCTAAGTACAGGTTGATCAGGGTAAAGTCCATTGGAAACTAATCAGCTAATATAAGTTTACTTTTTGCTGTTTTCAATATGGTAACTTTGTTTCTGTTTGGAAGCCTTATATTTCCAATGTTCGTACAACTAAAGTGTTTTTTATATTGCAGAATGGACTTGATACCAAGGTAGAAAAGTCAAGGAAGCAGTTGAAGGAGAGAAAGAACAGAGCCAAGAAGATCCGAGGAGTAAAAAAGGTAAAGAAATTGCTCGCATTATTTGCTGAGTTATTGTAGTTTGAATGCAATACCTTTCTTCTTTCAGTACTTCTGCTTTTGTTCTTGTTTTTTTATTCAATTATTTGGTGCAGACAAAGGCTTCAGATGCTGCCAAGGCTGGAAAGAAGAAATAAGAACAGTGATCTTGGTGCTGATTTTATAGCCCATAAGCAGCAATGGGCTGTCTTTAATAGCTGTCTTTTGCCCTTAGCTGGGATCCAACTACCATTTAGTTGCTTTTGTTTTTTCTTTTTTTTTCCAGATTTTGAGTATTAACTATGAAGATGACAAATTTTATATATTGATTAGCAACAGATTTCAGATTATTTGTTGAGTTCCATCATCATTTAGTTATCATTCTAGCCACAAATACCATTGTAGAATTTGAAGTTTGCATGGTGTGATCCTCAAAATGAAAGTGCTTTTCAATCTAAAGTGTACTTTCCCATGTTGTTCTAGATTCTAATTAAAATAGTCGAAATTATCCAAGTTAATCTACTGCATTGTGAGGGCAATTCTATTATCTTCTTTTTTATCCTATCAAGGACCATCTTATATCCATTAACTATGGCTAATCTTAAAATTAGCTAAAGATCAAAATTTTACGATTTTGAAATATGAAGGATGTTGAGAATGGTGCAATTTAGTTTTTATTTTTTTAACAGAGCATGAGATATATAAATAGGCAAGAACAATGAGTCTATGAGCTAAAGTAGACTCAAAGTAGTGTGGAGATGATAAAATTCTAGTTCAAATCTTCATATAAGTATATTAATAAGTAAAGTAGAAGAAGGCTTCCAAGCATGTGAATTTTTGCCTTGACCAACTAATTATTGGTATACTAGAAGTCACAAGTTAAAATCCATCACCCCAAAATAAAACAAAAAAATAAAAAAATTAATTGATGGCAATTCTGTACTCTAGATTTCAGGACTCCCCCAATCCCCCTGAAAGAAAATAAAGTAATGTTCTTTTTTGGTTATGAAAACGATAGTTTTTTTGGCCGTGAAGAAAACGAGAGCTCGAACCAGAGTTAAATCAAGTGACAATTTAGATGAGAAAAACGAAAGAATCAACAAGAAGATTCCCCCCCTATCGTCATTCACACGTTAATGTCGTGTCTTTCGCTCTCGTTCCCTTTTCCGTTCAGTCTCTTCTCTCAATCTCTCTTTTTCTTTCTTTTTGATTTTTTTTTGGGTAAAGTAGTTAAATGTCTTCTCGCTCCTTACAATTTACAAGCAAACATTATTATTATAATAATAAATAAAAACATAAATTCGTGGACCAGCTCATCTCGTTCTACTTCACGTTTCCCTCTTTCTTTATCCACCATTTCTGCCCATTTCTTGTCGACCCAATTCCCCATTCTTCGATTTTTCGTTCCTTCATCTCAACACTGAAATCCCATCCATGGCGGATGTTAACGGTAACGTTGTTGAGGCTAACGGTAAATTCCTCGATCATTTTTGCTGTTTTACTTCCCATTTTCTTTGTTGGGTATAATTAGATCATGCACGTCTTCGCCATCTGTGATGGCGTATGGGAATTCTCTTCTTCTATGTTTATGAATATGTGTTTATGTCATGGTTTTTTGTTGAAACTAATGTTGGGTCCGTTTCTGATGTTCAAATTTGTTTTGGGCAACTCTAGATTTACAGCTTAAATCACTTTTTCCCCGAAAATTAGAATCTTTATCGTCAGCCGCTTGCAAGTGGTTGCAATGCTTTTGATTTAGCTCAAGAAAGCTGAAAAGTAAGTTTTAAATGTTAGTTAGTCAGCGAAATTTTTTTATGGAATTTTTTTTTTTGAACGAAAAAGAAGATGCATGATCCAGTTCACATGTGTATCACAAAGAAGTTTTGTGCAGTTTCTGCATTCATTGTATGATAGTAAGGATGCAGATCAGAATGATTATAGAAGACACTCTCCTCCACTGAAGATGCAATATAATAGCTTATAAAGGTCTATTTGTATGGAAGTACCATAAGACTTAATAGTCCTAGATACAGTTGTATTTGAATCACTATGTACAGGGAATGATTTGAAATCCATGAATTTGTTCTATTTCTTCCCATATTCAAGCAATTTTACGATAAACAGTAATTAAAATCTCTATATTTGAATTCTCGTATTCCAAATGTAGGACAAAGGTCTTATTGCCTAACTTGGAATGTTGTTTTGTATTTACTTTCCTAATTAGGACGAAATCTTGAAATTGATTGACTTTCATCATTTCCAGTAAGAGCTTCAAGTTTTTTTCTCTGCCCTAGTTAGGGAAGGAATTGTGCTATTTGACTGTGATGTGAATAATATTGGAGCAACTGTGGATTACTGTTTTCCTTTCCTTGGAAAACCTGTGAATCCCTGTTCAGTTTTTCAAGATGACCTTATGCTTTCATTTAAATTCTGTGCACTACAAATTTGTTTGTTTTATGGAATTTCCTTTCTCGTTTTTCACCTACTTATTGCTTCTTCTTTCTTTTTTAATGGAAATATGAGAAACATTTGCATAAAGTGGAATCAGCCAATTGGCCAGAGCCTTGATCCTAAATAGCATTATTTCCCTTACAAGTAGAAGTGCATATAAGTTATTGCCATGGATTATTAATTGGAAAAATTCAGAGTGGTGTGATTTGTTATACTTATTTAAGAAATTTTTGGTGCTTCATCCCATTGCTTATTCATTGTCACCCCTCCTCCTTTCTGTAGTGGTGGAAGCAAAAGATGGAACGCTATCTGTGGCTTCTGCATTTGCTGCACATCAAGAAGGTAACACCAAACCTGTTTCTTATCTCATTCCCATTTTGCCTTTCCCCATGCACGCAGAGAAAAGCACTGCAAATTACTATATAAACAGTTAATCATGCACTTCGGCGGCTGAGCCAGTCGTTTTCCATGTATTTCCATGCTCTCAATTGGCTATCATTGTTGTATAATTTAAAGTTCTGGTTAGTATAGATGAGGAATAGCATTTTTATGTTATATTTGAATGATTTTTATTGAAATTCAATTTGTAACATCTATCTAATGAAGTAAATTATATGTACTTTGCCAGAAAAGGTGGTGCTTTTCAAAATCACCAGATCTGGTCTTCTGATTATCTGGCTTTCCTTTTGTTTTGATTGTTCAACCAGTTGTAAAGGATAGAGACCACAAGTTCTTAACAGAAGCAGTTCAAGAAGCTTATAAGGGAGTTGAATGTGGAGATGGAGGGCCATTTGGTGCAGTTGTTGTTCGTAATGATGAAGTAGTCGTCAGCTGTCACAACATGGTTCTGAAAAACACTGATCCGACTGCCCATGCGGAGGTTACCGCCATAAGAGAGGTTAGACTAAGAAATTACTCATTGCTTCATGAGGAGTTTTTGTTTACTAAAAGTATGGTGCTAACAGTTCCAATTGTTACATTCTTGCTAGCATCTGAGATATACACACACACACATTGTTTGGTCAATTTAAAGAGGCAGTCATTTTCAAGCCTTTGTGCGTAAAATTTGCTCCAAATGTAAAATTTCACTGATGTCCTTGATCAGTAGATGTTGAAACTCGAGAAGGAGAATGTTACTGTAATAGAAAAACTGAAAAATTTGTGTGGGAATGGATGGGTGAGTTTTTGTTTACTAAAAGTATGGTGCTAACAGTGCCAATTGTTACATTCTTGCTAGCATCTGAGATATACACATACACACATTGTTTGGTCAATTTAAAGAGGCAGTCATTTTCAAGCCTTTGTGCGTAAAATTTGCTCCAAAGGTAAAATTTCAGTGATGTCCTTGATCAGTAGATGTTGAAACTCGAGAAGGAGAATGTTACTGTAACAGAAAAACTGAAAAATTTGTGTGGGAATGGATGGGGTCAATGTATGTACAGTTTGTCTAGACCAGTTATTGGTGCGGGTGTACGCATTTACAGTTCGTCTGGTCAGCCACTCCACATTGTCTCATGGTCTGCCACTCCATATAGATCTTAACAATCATGCTTTTGTGATCGCATGTATTATTATACGTTCCTACAAGTTTTAGTTATCCCTGTTCTGTTTTGGCACGTTTTAGTTATCCTTGTTCTGTTTTGTATATTGAAATGCTGTCATCTTAATAGTCTTTTATTTTTTGTCTCCAAACGCATTTGGATTTCATGCTTTAGGTGTTCTTTTCCATAGGCATGTAAGAAGCTGAATCAAATAGAGCTTTCAGACTGTGAAATATATGCATCTTGTGAGCCATGTCCAATGTGCTTTGGTGCCATCCATCTTTCAAGACTTAAGGTCCAATTCTCAAACTTTATAATTTCTTCATAATAATGAGTTGATCATATTGCCATTAAGTTTCCTCATTTTTCATGCTTTCTGAACCAGAGGTTGGTTTATGGAGCTAAAGCTGAAGCAGCAATAGCAATCGGATTTGATGATTTCATTGCGGATGCATTAAGGGGCACTGCATTTTATCAAAAGGCTCACTTGGAGATCAAAAAAGCTGATGGTAATGGTGCTGTTCTTGCAGAACAAGTATTTGAGAGAACAAAGGCCAAGTTCCCCATGTATTGATTCTTCATGATTCCCTATTTCCCTTGATGGTGAAAATTGCACCATAACTTGTAACCAAAGAAATCCACAATAACTGATCCAAGACTCAATTCTCTTATTAGAAGACATTTCACAGATTTCGGAAAAGGAAAATTGGTGGTTATTGAATTATAAGTTGCAGCAATAATGGATTTTTTTTCATTATATGGTCAGTTGTTGCACGTTGAGAAATTGAAATTTGGAGGTCTTGTAACAAGAATTCTTCCATTACGCATCGTTCAAGAGTGCGATTACACATACACAAAAGGTNTTTTCATTATATGGTCAGTTGTTGCACGTTGAGAAATTGAAATTTGGAGGTCTTGTAACAAGAATTCTTCCATTACGCATCGTTCAAGAGTGCGATTACACATACACAAGTGATTGCACACAAAAGGTGTCACACCCAAAGGGAAATAAACATTTTTTTTTCTTAAAATTTAGGAAAATATTAGACTTAATGGAGCCGTTTCTAGACTGAATAATTGAAGGCTTCCTAAGATTGTGTCATTGATCTCATTTCGGGGACGACCAAGCTATCAACCATTGCCGTTATGCATATGAGACCTACTATGGGATCCACGTACATCATTGGTAGCGAAACTCATATATATCAATGTCGAAAAGCCTAATGTTAGATTCTTGAGAGCAGAGCAAAACCGTGGTTCCCTTGTACAAATAATGTTTCTGATCCAACAAGATTCTAAATTCTAAGACTTTTACATTCCATGTATTATTGTCAAGACCACAAGGAGGCAAACCTTAAATCCATATGGACGGACAGAGTGCGCGATACAACAAACCGACTTACCATGGACACATTTTCGTCTCAAACACATATAATGGTTGTTTAAATTACAACCATTTCATAGCTTTCAAGGTCTTGAAAACAAAGAAACAAATATAAAACTTAAACATCAAGCATGCCAATCGATCTACTAGTTTCTTACCTATATCTAGACGCTTAGCTCAGGTAGGTATGAAATGAACCCAGATCATTCATCAGCTTTATTTCGCAAGCACCACAAACTAAGAAAATAAAAATAAAAAACTATCCTACCTCAATTTAAAGAGTAGTTGTGTAGTGCATGCAGGAGCCTATTTGTATGTTCACGAAGCCAGTCAAACAGTAATGGCCCTAGATTATAAGGGTGTATAAGAGAGAAAACCATGAGCAAGAGGTTCAGGCCATTAGAACAGGCAGTGATTTCTCAATATGAAGCACCATTCCTCTGCCTTATCTGCAATCACCAGCCTTGCAAAGAAATGCCACTTACTATATCTTACTAATAGCATTTTAGAAATAAAAGAGGCTCTATATATCCAATATATGAATTCAGTTGGATCCAAAAGTTTGGAATATGTTTTGATTTCTCTAGCATTACTCAAATAAAAATCTCAAAAATTTCCAACACTATGATTACAATCCCAATAAGTATTAGTGTCTAACTTGATGAATTGCTGTAAGAAAAGATATCATGTACATCAACATATAGGAAAGAAAAGAAAACTTTCTCATCTATAAATTATTTCATCAATTATCTACACATTTCTAAAGAGTATAAACAGAACTATGATAGACTAAACAATCAGAAATCATTATTCAACAACTGTTCTATCAAATCAACAAAGATAAAAAATTTGAAAATGCGAGTGCCAGCTGCACCACCATCAACCATTTGATCAAAGACCAAGCAAGATTCATATGAACACAGAATTCAAGATTTGGGGAAAGTCCTCAAACTTACTGCCAATGCCCTCCTTCAATCTGGAACCTCTATCATCACCCTCCTCCATTGGACCGCAACTCTTCCAATGCCGCTTTTATCTGATTCTGAACCAACTCCAACCGCTTCGAGTACACCTCCAACTCCAAAATCTGCTGCTTCCTCCACCTCTCATCCGCTACTTCCCCGCCCCCGAAATTCATATTCATACAAGGACCCCCGAAGCTCAATGGGATAGGATTGAATGCCAATCCTCCAAACCCTCTGGACGGCCCACCTCCCATGGCACTATTCAACAACTCCTTAAACAATGGCGACAAACAACTCCTCACCGTTTCCTCAATCAACCCCTGAACATTACAATTGCTACAATTATTACCACCACCACCATTATTAGTATTACTGTTGTTATTATCTTTATTCACCGGCGACGGCTCCACGAAACCACCGCCACGTTTCTCGTCGGCTCTCGACGGTTGGATTCGCGAGCGCTTGCGCGATCTCGGCGTCGCCGTTTTCTTTTCGCCGACAAAACCAGCGGCCTCTTCGCTCTTAATCTCAAAATTGTTGAAATTAGGGTTGCTGTTGTTAGGGTTAGGATCTTCGTCGTCGAGCGCGTTATCTTCGGGCCCCCCGATACGGCCGATATTGCTCCAGATCTTGCGGGAGATCTCGAACGTGGCTTGATCGTGAGGGCTCTTGAAGCTGACCTCTTTGCCGCTGGCGATTTTGTTGAGGACGTTGCGGTACTTCTTCTTGAGCCTCCGGAGCTTCTCGACGAGCTGGTTCTTGTTGAAGTCGAGCTGGAGTTTGGACTTGATCTGGTCGTAGAACAGAGCGGTGTCGTTCTGGCCGTGGTGTTTGTTGTTGCCTCGCTGAGTCGTGTAGTCGAGGAAGCCTTGTAAAAGCTCGATCTCGTCCTCGTCCGTCCAAAGCCTCTGAAACAGCCTCCGAGAGTCGTCGAGCGCCGCTGGCTTTTTCTCTTCGGGTTGGGAGGACAAGACGGCGTCGTTTGGACTCGTACGGTGCCGCTTCGGATCGGAGGCGTCGGAGATTACGGTGGTGGTGGTTGCGGTGGCGGTTAGGGCCAGAGGAGACTCTCGGGCAGGAAGGGCAACGGTGACGGTGGGAGTGGCGATGGCGGCAGGGAGTAAGTCGGTGGCGCCGGCGGATGAGGTGGAAGGAGAGGTGGAGTTGATGACGTCATCGTTTAAGACGTCGTCGTCGTCATCGACGTCGTCTTCTTCCTCGTCGTCGTCGACGACGTCGTCTTCTTCCTCGTCGTCTTGTGAGGAGGAGGAGAGGTCGCCCTCGGGTAGAACGGCGTCGTCTTGGACGGGGGCCATAAGAAGTGTTGCGTGGTGTGGCGCTGGTGGGTGCTAAATTGGAATTTGGGTAAAAATGGAAGAGAATAGAAGAAGAAGTGGTTGGTTTGGTTGGGGTTAGGCCGAGAGTGAAGGAAATTAGAGCCAAGTCCCGAGTCCAAGTGGGTTGGTTGGTTCACGAGGTTTCGTTGTTTATGCGTTGCGTGTTGGACTCTTTTAAGGGGTGGACGTGGACCTGCTGCTGGTGCTGCTCTTAGTAGAGGACCAACTTTCTGGACCCACACGCTCTCTCACCCCACTATTCATATTCGTATCCATACTATGCTATTGCAATGTAAATGGGTCACATTTAAAGAGAAATTAAAAAATAACTCAAATTAATTATACGTCAAGTCACAGTCTGCCGTCTCAACACATCAAATAGGTAAGAGGTTTCTAATCAAGATGCATTGGGTAATTGCATTAATTTGATGGTTAAGTAAAACTTCATAGAATATGGCTTTTTGAATTGTTTTAGAATGGTTGTCTTCATTGATTATAAGATAAATTCGGTCCATTAATATCTGTGCAAGTGTCACCTCCTCTACTCATTTGGTGATCAGCTTCTTGTTAAAGAAATAAATATATTGCATGTATCATATATATGGCTTGTAATTGGCAACATATTTCGTGCACCTAACCGAGTTGTGAGCTTTCGTGATGATATATAGCTAGCGTGATGACAAGGAAACTAAGAAATAGCACCAATAAATGGTACATATTCTATGGACCACACCAATTGTACAGGTTCTATGGACCATGCATTGTGTTGTTTAACTCACAATCTTTGAATTGAAAGATCACCAGTACCACCCATTAGTCCTTAAGGTTCGACCTCTTGAGTTTCCATGCTGCCAAAAGAATATCGGTTATACTTATAGGTTGTATTATTTCAAATGTCACCAGAAGACATTATTACTTTTTAGATAGGACTAAATTTTTCTATGAGCTTAGCATGAAGGGTTGAGTGTAGTAAAGTTTGAATCCCATGCAACTCATAGTTCCACCACTTTAGCACAATAGTTCGTAAGACAAATATTAGGGTTAATACATGTGATGAATTGGAGTTGTTCTAGTTAACCAAAGCTCTTTTAGGCACTCAAATTTGAACACTCCTCTTTTTGTAATAATAAAAAAAAAGAGTATAATATATGTAAAATAACTAATATTCTAACTTTGAAATAACACCTTTAAATTGGACTTAAGTTTAATTAATATGAATTAAAAAAAAATTGGACCTAATCTTCCTGTTTTGGCATCTTAATTTAATCCTCACGTAGAAAATAGGTTCCGCATGCAAGGCAGCCGTTATGGGACAGTGGCCGCCATTGCTCCTGAATTCACATCCAGTCCTCCACAACGCATAATTAGCCATTCTTCCACAAACTAATAACTATTCATTCCACGCCCAATTTGCAATTCTCAGACTCAGAGCCTCGCAGACCAAGCCATTCATGACAATTACAAGCTTGTTGGTTTGGTCTGCGCGCAGGTTCACCATCTTGCTAATTAATTAAATTATTCATCATGGCATGGCCATTGCTCAGTTGGATCCTGTCTTCTTCTTCTTCGGATTCTTCTTCCTATGAATACGACGACGACGACATAAGTATTGAAGAAGAAGGCGATGATCATGACCCTGAAAACCACCAACATCAACAAATCAATGAGAATAATATTGATCTTGATCATCCTCACAACGACGACGCTTTATTCGAAGCCACCTCCAAGTCCAATAATTCCAACTCCACCTCCGACTACACGTACACACTCAGCACCGATGAACCTACTCCAAAACGACGACGTCTTGATAAACCCAATCTGGCCTTGACCGTACAAGACGATGAAAACAAGTGCTCGGAATTTGAGTCTCAGCGCCGAGTTAGGGGCCGTAAACGGTTTTGGACCAATGAGGACGAGCTGGATCTGTTGCAGGGGTTCCTCGACTACAGTACGAGACGGACGGCGTCGTCTCACCCCAACCTGAAGGAGACGGCGTCGTTTTATAGTCAGGTTAGTCCCAAGTTAAAGGCGCAATTTAACAAGAGCCAACTGGTTCAGAAGCTCAGAAGATTGAAGAGAAAGTACCACAATGTCGTCCACAGAATGAACAGCTCAGCAGCGACAGCTGGCACTAAGAAAGAGTGCTTCCGCTTCAAAAGCCCCCACGACAAGGACATTTTCGAACTTTCACTTAAGATTTGGGGTAGTAGTAGTAGTAGTAATAGGGAACAACTTAGCACATTTCAAGATGATCAGAAGCCTGGTTTGAATAATGATGGAACGACGTCGTTGAATGTTAATGATGTACCAGATGGGGTGATAATTGGGTTGCCTATGAATCCGATGCCTCTGAGTTCATCATCAAATTTAGGAGGAGGTGGTGGGGAAGAAGTGGTGGATGAAAAGTGGAGGAAGCAGCAGATATCGGAGTTGGAGGCATACTCAAAGAGGTTGGAGTTGGTGCAACATCAGATTAAGGCAGCTCTGGAGGAGTTGAGGTCCAAGGGATCAAATCAATAATTAAGGCCATGCATATATTTATGGAGAGGTTAATTATTTCAATTTTAGTTAATTTGCATGTAAGATTTTGGGTTTAATAGGATAGCAAACTTTGATGTCTACTTGTTGATTTGATAGAGCAATTGTTAACTAATGACCATTCCCAGATATATGCTAGTCTTTGATGATTTCATCAAATACAATGTATGATACAAACAAAAACAAGAGACTCAGACTCGAATAACTTATTCATCCTAGAACTTTTTTCTTTCTTTTTTTAAAAACTTTAAACTATATATATCATATTCATAAAATAGATAAAGAATAGAGAAGAGTCTAATTAGAAACAAACAAAAATAAAAATAAAGAATATAAACTCAAAACAATCATTTTAGAAATCATTTTATTGGTAGAATGTAAGTGGTCTACCTACTTGTCAAAAACTTTATTATTAAGATAGTATATTTATTTTTATAAGGTATAGTTTTAATAACATCCACTTTTATTATAACATATATATAAGTTATACCACATGATGGTGTATCTGAAACACCGAGATTTTTCGTCATTGTGCATATACAAAAATATTTTATTAAAGTTTTCAGATTGCCCAATAGTTGATAAGGTATACTCTTAATTACAAGAGAAGATTTGATTAGATATTGGCATTGTCAATTTTGTTCATATTTGGTGAGAATTCGTGCTATTTAATATTTGGATGGATATTGGGTTTCAAGATCGTTGGACTGAAACTCAAAACCCAGCCCATTTAGTTGAATCCACTTACAATCTTACACGGTTACACCTTCCCCACCTTATCCACCTCCTCTGTTTCGAAGCAAGCATATGCCCTCCAATGGATCCCTTTCCTTTCTCCTCCACCCAGATGCACACAAATAACTAAAACAACAACATTCTCATTGACCCATTTTTCTCTGTATACAAAGAAGTACTGAGAATAACTTAAAAAAAAGATAGAGAGATACCCACAAAGACATACCACCATTCATGGCTTGTGCAACAACAAGACCCACCTTCTCTTTCCACCTCTCAACCTCATATTCCCAATATTCTCATCCAAGACCCAAAATCCAGTTCCCAAATCCACCACTCCCCCCCAAGATCCCAAGAATTTCATTCTCACCGACTCACAAGACCCCTAAACCCCACAAATTGAGTACAAACTCCATTGATGTCTCTAAAGAAGACAAACCAACTTCAGAACAGCCTATTTCACCCCCTCCCACCACCTCCTCTATACCCCAAGAACTAGAAGAAGATGAACCAAAGTTCGATAAGCGCCGGATTGAAGAGAAGTTTGCAGTTTTGAATACTGGCATATATGAATGCAGGTCTTGTGGGTACAAATATGATGAGGCAGTGGGTGACCCATCATATCCATTACCACCTGGAATGCAATTTGAAAAGTTACCCGAGGATTGGAGGTGCCCAACATGTGGGGCTGCACAAAGCTTCTTCGTGAGTAAGAGTGTGGAGATAGCTGGGTTTGCTGAGAACCAGCAATTTGGGCTTGGTGGGAATGCACTCACTTCTGGGCAGAAGGCTGTGCTCATATTTGGGAGCCTGTTCCTTTTCTTTGTGCTTTTCTTGTCTGGCTATTTTCTGCAATAATGAATGAGGTATAGGTGGTTTTATATGTGCAATATAAAGATAATTCGATTCAGATGAGTAATTAGAGAAATAATCTTTTGTTTATGAGGTGTGTGTATTGAATTGTGGCATATAGTCAATGCTACATGAAGGAATTAGGTTCCATAAGCAATATACATAGCATTTGAAACATTGGGATGTGATCCATTTAGTAGAAAGAACCTCTTTACATTTGTATAATGTCAAAACTTTTTGACTTTTTTTTTTTGGGAGGAAAACATAATGTTCTTCATTTAGTAGATGAAAACATTCAGAACAATCGGTTTCTTTTGACAGAAATTGTGATTCTGATTCACTTGTGTTTTATGTGTGGCTGTTCACCAAAACCTTTTTTCCATTTAGCCTAATGTTTGGAAATTTGAAGTGCTTGATCTGTTGCAGTCGAAATTAATTGCAAAATCATGGTCCGTCTTACAAATAAAACAAATAGTATTGCTATGCTGTATAACTTGTATCTTGGTCGTCAATTCATCATTCTTGATTGGTTTCAAATGGCTACAACTTGTACACAATGCACATATCATTATTCTTTGATTATATGCAGGAGCTCATTCAATTAATTTGCGGGTTTCAACTAATAATGACTGTATGTCCATCCTCACTCTTTTTTACATACAGCAGCGGACTTCACATTCACATCCTTAATTTTATTAATTTATGAAAGAAGAACAAGGGTATGATGGAGGGAGGATGTGCTAAGAGACATGGATTGAGAGGAATAAAATGATTTTTGAGAGGGTGAGGTGATGGTTATTTGTGAGACTAAGGGGACGACTGAGTCTTTTGAGAATACAGCAAACTTTTCTTTAAATACTATCTAGGGCAACGGCCCAAGGTTATTTGCCAAACCATTTTATCTCTAAAACATAGAAAAAGATAGTGTTCCAATACTAACCCACAATTATTAATTTATTATTATTGAGTTAATCAATAAAGTCAGCAACTTGATTTTATAAAGGGCCTAAACTTAAGCGCAGAGGAACATCATGGCCATAAAAAAGAAACGCAGAGGAACAAGGCGATCGAATATTCGAATCTATTCATAAGTCTGATATTTGGAAAAACGAAATTACGTTGAAAATTGACAACAGTTTATCAACAAAATATTCAGCAAATTAATTGAGATTTATCTTAATATGTATATCTAGGGCCCAGCCCAAATGATATCCTTAGCCCATTAACTAAAACTAGCCCTTTGATAACAATTAACTAGTAGTACTTACTAACAAGTCTATGCTCTTCTGCTCTATGGTTCATATATGAACTAGTATCTTACCCTCAGCCAAAAAAACTTTATATTTATATATATTCATAGGTTAAATTTCAAACCATCAAAAAACTTAAAATAACTTATCCGCGTAGCACACGTGTTATTTTTTGGCAAATAAAATATTACTCAATTCATCATTCTTGATGGCTACAACTTATACCCATTTGAAATTGAGTAATATTTTATTTGCAACAAAAAAATCTGAGTGACATTTGAGAATGTACAAAAATGGGCGCCCTCATTAGAACCATTTGAATTGTACAAACGAAACAAGTTACAACAATAAATATCCACAAGCTAATATTGCATCTCCGGGTACAGAAATACGCTAATAAATATAGAAGATATTGCATTAGACAATGAACGAATTCCTTTTTGATAACATGAGCCCCTACAGAGAGTGATACATATTAGCCCTATTGCTAATTACGTAAGCTCCTTCCCCAAATCACCCTATGAAACTATGTATCTTTTACAAACTACCCAACAAACAGTCAATGATATATGGTCCTCCATATCCAGTTAGTACAAGATGTGAGAATTTCTGAAGGGATGTCATCTGTATCAGTGTAACGAATCGTCCCGTGGTTTCAGTGCTTGCAAGCACAAATTAGGCCAGCCGAGTCACTTTAAGCATCAGAAACAAAACATCAACCTCGTGTTGCCATGAAGCTACTCTCAGTGCCCTCGAGGATCGATCACAAAGTCAGCCATATTTGATTTAATTATTTGGAGTACTGTGGGAACATACAGGCAAACATCACACAAAATCCAGAGGAATCATTCCTGGTCTCCAGGGCCTGACGTATCCTGGGGAGCGCGTGTCTTAGCCTGATAGACCTTCCTTACCTGCTGCTGCTCATATGCTCTGCCATATCCAGGTTCCTGTTGCCTAACATGAAATCCACCATTTGCAATCGATTCTTTGTTGAACCACTTGGTAGGTGGAGATGGAAGAGCACCCATGTTCTGCACAAACTGGTGCTGTAGATTTGTAGAGTATTGTGAATTTGGTATCCCTGGCTGCACCGCTGCAGCAGACCTGGTTCGCACACTATCTTCCACTGTTAAAGTAGACATCCCAATCCTCAAGTTGGGGATCCGTTCTTGATATTGTATTCTTTCTTGTGTCCTGGAACTCTGATCTTGATATTGTGTTCTTTCTTGTGTCCTAAAAGTCTGTCTGTCACCCTGCACACCATTTGAGGATAACGGAAATCTAGGCCTAGCCATGATGCCCTGAGGACTGAAGGAATTTCCATACTTTGCTTCTTCACGAAAGCCCCTTTCATACCCAGAGGGCCCAGCTGGTCTTGGCCTGTTGACTGGATTGTCTCCTGGGAAATTTCGTAATGGTGGTTGGTCCCAAAATCCAGAGGATGAATTATTAGGTCTGAGATTAAGTGTGTTCTTGACAAGACGATGAGCTGCTTCTCCCAACATGGGTCCAGCAATCACTCCAGGTATTTGAGGCCTGGAAATTAAATGCATCACATTCAGAAACCACAATCCAGAGTCCTTGGGTTGCAATTATAAAATTAAGATCCTCAGGGGAATATTGGCCAAAAATAAAAGGATTCTCAGGGGTATTCCTGATTTTAAATCTTGTAACTGAGCTAAATCCAGTAAAAGCATGATCATGCAAATTTTACCACAGCCAACTTAGAATAATCATTCTCACCTCTCTCTGCCTTGATAGCGCCGGGGACCATTGTCTTCATGCCACAGCGTAGGGAATGGTTTGATATCCATAGGTTTTACAACCTGAAGACATTTAAAAGAAAAATTCGAGCGTATCCTCCTCATAAAATATATCAATAAAGGGGTGTCTTTGAAAAAAAAAAAGCAAATGAACGAACAAGACACTAACCACAAGAACCTGATTTCCCTACTTAAATGGGCAGCATACCACACACCATGTCCTAAGGTATGAGTGATATGTATGTTGCATGCCATGTAGTAACGAAAAAAAAAAAACTGTACGATTTTGGCAAGAACTACAAAGAGAATCCAGAGCTCACACACCTTTCTAGGCATGACCACACCATTGGGAGGTTCTGGGATGTGCTTATGAGCTATGGGGTAAAGATATGTAACATTTCTGCATACAAAAAATGTCCAACATGAAAACTATCTATGCTATTTGAATTCTCAGATAACCTCAAATTGGGTGGTGTGTGTGTGGTGGTGGTGGTACTTACAAGACTTGGTTATAATCAATGTTCGGAAAACCACGGACAGGGGAAGGGATTACGCTTCTAACACCATTTCTCTCAGATAAAAAAAGATATCCATTCATTCCACCACTGAAAAAGACAAGCACAATATAATGATGGCAACTCTAGTGAGTTTGCGCAATGACAATTATACCATAAGTCTACATACAAACAGCTATTAAACTAACCAACCTTGCAATTGTGTCTATCGCCCATGCAAATCTTGCGTGTGGGGGTGACTGATAATATAGTTGGTAGTAGAAATGAATTTGTGACGCCAAAGGATGAGAAGGATGGACATAAAGCAAATCAAGCATCACACTATTCCGAACATGCTCTTCCTCCTGCATATGACAAATTTAGAATGAGCACAAAAATAAAGTAGTAAAATGAAAGGCCAACTTCCTCTCGGTCATTGCAGTTAAGAGGACTTCCTATAGTAAAAAAAAGATTCCAGAGATAAGTCATGGGCTCATAGCCAGCTGCCCTGCTTGTCACTAATATTGGCTTACAAGAACTGAAGAGACAATCCCTTAGTTCGAAGAATTCTCACTAGTGGTATATTTTTTTACTGAATACCGTGATTATGCAATTTCCTAAATATAACTCCTGCAACTACCAAAAAATTTCTAAAAAATTTAGCACTTCGCTTAAATAATTTTTCAATGATAAGAAACGTACTGTCATATTTAAAATTAAAATAGATCTAAAGAAACAAATATTAGGAGAGAAAAAGATATGATATTCCCAACCGTTAAAGTGTTTTCAAGCTTCCTTGTTTCAGCAAGCAATTTCCTCTCATCAATGAATGGCAATTTGGCAACACCCTGACTTCCACATACACACCCAAGCGATACAACTTCCATTAGTTTAACCCAAAAAGACAAAAAAAGAAAAAAACCTACAATAATACTCAAGGCCATACCTGCCATGCAAAGCGCTTGCCATTCATGTCAATCTCAAAATCTGGAGTGAGATATTTAAAAAAAAAAGTATTACAGGAAATGAGATAAACTTCACGGAATAAAATGATCCGTACAACTAATCAAATTTTACCAGAAGGGTAGAAATTATGGATAGGTGATGACGGATCAGTCATCAAATTTCTGTATTTTTCCGGAAGAGCACTAGAACTGTAAAATGGAAATAACAAGTTTACCCATTATCACATTTAGCAGAAATAATAAGATGGATTTTCATCTTCAATAGATTCATACTGAATAGCAAGCAAGAGACGTCTGAGAGAGAGAGAGAGAGAGAGAGAGAGACCTTGCAGCTGGTAAGGTTCCCATGAGCTGATCAAAGGGTTTAAATGGCTCTCCCAAGAAAAATGTTATTTCCAAATCATCTAAATCTTTTATATCAGAAGCAAAGGGAGCATAATGGTATGGATAATACCTGAAAAACAATAGAGAGAAACAAGCATAGTTATTGGAATCAACCTAATGATGGGATACAACAAAACATGCATTTACCTCTTTGAATAGTTTAGAGCTTTAGATTCAGGTATACTTCACTATATTAAAATCCATGTATTGTTTTTGAAAAAAATTTTAATTATTAAATTCAGAATTTTATGAAGTAAGATTTTAGATGAAATGTTAAAATTACTTTTTAAGATTAATTGTAACTTATATATATTTGATAATAATATATCATAATCATTAGATGCCAAAAAAGTAAAAATGTTAAGTGGGATATGAGTTCTGACCAACCTAACACAAGGAGCTTAACCTAAGATTTTTCCTAGTTTCAACATGACCTTATAAGTATTTTAACTCCAAACACTCAAGTAGATTCAAGAATATGAATGCTCATATATAGCATCCATATATATTAATAGGCATAAGATAAGATAAAGTAGGTAAAAGGAAGCATAATAATTTCCACTATCAACCAAGTCAAACTAACCATTGCCAAGAACAGACACCTTGGTAGTAATATCGGCAGACCCAACACAAGCCTTCTACATATTTCAAAACCTGCAAGGAAACTCAGATATTTTAGCATGGATTAAGTCTGCTTGTATCATGAAAAATCAGGTAGAAAAACAACGAAAAGAAAATGAAAAGCCTTTGAATTAGAACACCATCAACAACATAACTGAGCACTCAATTTACATAATCCATCTTTAAAATTATAAAACAAGCATTCTTTATTAAAAAAAACTTCACAAACTTGTTAATCTCCTAAACTCCCAACATATGAAAAGTTCAATAAAAATGGTTTACCATAAATAAAGAAAAAAAAATCTTTGGGAAAAGTGCAAACATAAATGATTGATAAACTCCCCTGACTTTTCATGCGTACAGAACCAGGTCACTCTAATTAAGCAATTCACCATTTTCCTTAAAAACCCACCCCTACAATAATTTTTTTTAATATAAAAAAAAGAAAAAGAAAACCAAAAGCCACTCTAGGAGGATCCTTTGAGTACCAAATTCTTATGAGGTAAAAAAGGCCAAATACTGATGGATAGAACTACAAACCTCACCCCACAGCCAAACCTACTAGTTTCAGATGAAAACTGTAGGCAGATTTTTTAATGAAATCAGGTCACATAAGAACCAAAAGTAGGTAGAATAAATACTGAAAATAAATAAAATTGTATTTCAGATAATATTAACAGAAACGGCTGCACATGAGAGGACTTACTAAGTCTGTTTTAACTTTATCAATCTCCTCTGGCTTTGAAACTTGAAATTTCTCAGCATAATACCTTTCTTTATATCCTGGCTCCCCCAACTTAACCTGATAAACAAAATAAAAACCAATTCTGAAACTATTCACAAGAGACACTCAAAAGTCTTGGTTGCCCATAGATGCCCAATGCAACGAGAACTAAAGTGCAATTCTGTCAAGTTTGTATGAAGCTAATGCAGTCACGTCATGACTTCACAGTGAAATAAGTAAGAGATATACGGTAGCAAGAAGTTTTGTAGCACTATGTCAAACAATAAATTTGTTCAGAGTCACAGTTAAAGAACAGACCGTGTCCACCACCGGAGCCGGTATCTCAGCAGAAGGTTCTCGTCTAGCTCTATTTCTCATCTCCTCATTATTCTCCATAGCCTGAAATATAATCATCATCAGCATTAGGAAAAACTCAAGCTTGTTTAACAGTTACTAAAGGAGCAAATTGCTGACCAGAAATTACTTCTGAAAAACAAAAGAAATGATAATACCAGTTAAATTGCAGAAAACCAAAATACCTGCTGAATTCGAGTCCGCTTTTGAAAAATTTGGCATTCATGGGCAGCAACAGACTGGATAAAATGCTCTACTCTGTCTAACAATACCTGTGAAAGTAATTTAAATGGCATAAGTACATTCATTGAAAAAGAGAAAGTTCCAAGGCACCATACGCCCCAAATTAATAGCCAAATTTTTTTTATAAGAAACAATTTGTTATTAATAAGCTGCAAAGAAGATAAAAGAATGGAAAAACAGCCTCTAATGAAAACAAAAGTTTGTAAAGTTTCTATAAATGATCATAGCACCCATTACAAACATCATAGAACAAAGAACACCAATTGACACTTCAGAAACCATATATGGCAAGTGCAATGAAAGACGAGTTTGACAGATCAAGTAAAGAAGAGTAAGTTACCTCACCCGCATCAGTAAGATAACCACCCATAGCAGTAAACTCCCTTCTATAAATATGCATCAATAAATTGATGGCACCCTGAGGTAGAAAAAAAGTTCACACTTTCATCATGTAAAGAAAGCAAAGTGAAAAAACAAAAGGAGCTTCGCACCAATCATGTAGTTTGAATTTGATGAAGCAAAAAACTAACAAATCATAAACATTTTACTTGTATAAAACAAGGATCAAACAGCATATATATTTAGTATCTAAAACCCTAAAAAATGAAAACTTCAGAAAATTTTGGAACACAGTTTATTAAAAACAACAGACTGCCTGCTATAATAACATACCTCCCTGATCTCCAATGTTGGCATATGTGGAAGAAAGTCATTGCCAACAAAAAAGCACATAAACACAAAATCATCCACTATCCTTTCAAAGTTAAGCTGAAAAGGAGGGTTGGGAATCTCCAGCTCATATTGCAAATATTCACGCAACACCCAGATGTTGAGAAACTGCACACACACAATATCAGCTCAGAAATAAAGTGAGATTGATATGGAGAGGAACTCTGAAAGGGCAGCACGTCAATTTTTCTAACCTGATATTTCATCTTGTGAATTGGAGTTTCATCTACAGCATCATCATCAGGTTTACCACGACACTCAGCTGCCAGATGACCAACTTGACCACAAAGAAAGCATTTTTCCTGTTGACCTGGAAGAGTGATCACCTGTACAGTCATGGTAAATATTCTATAAGACCACCCATTTCAACAAATGATTTAAGCTGGCAGTGTTCAGAAGAAAAGAGCAACTGACCTCTCTTAATATTGAGAAGTGAACCTCATGTGTAGCTAAGGACAGCATAATCAGATCTGCATCCTGGTTATGATGATCCAAATGCTTACTTTAAAACATAACAACTAAGCAGTGCCAAAAGAGACTACAAAATGGAATCCATTTCAAAGAGCATAAAACATTCAAAAAAATAAAGATAATAAAAACAGAAAATAAAGGAATCATGAAAGGCCTAAATTACAAACTCACCAGACCATAAAGACAGTGCCTAGTGTTAGGATCAAAACCAGGAAGGCTACGTTGCAATCGAATGTATGACATTATTTTGTGCTCCCCCTCGCCAGGAACATTTGAATCAGAAAGAATAACCTTCAAATAATCACCCAATGCAGCCCCATAAATAAATTTAGAGAGACAAAGTATCCTGAATGGTAGAATGTAGAGAATGGATTACTCCATAGGCAAAGAATCATCCGATCTTGAAGGGACTAAGACATTTAATTACAAATTACTACAGTGAATAATGTCAAACCAACCTTTGTAAACTGCCAACCAGGGTTGTGGTTCAACCTACTTTGTACGTAATATTGAAGTGCCACCGAAAGAACCGCCATAAATTGAGTGCCTGGAGTAATAACATTTGAATCTGAAGTTTCAGGCTTCTCTTTAGGAATCAAATTTGTCCCCTCCATCTCAAATTCTTTCTTTAGTCTTTCCTCTTCAGCTTCCTAACAGTCAGATTTAAAGGAACAATGATAAGTTCACTGCCTCATTGAATAAGAAGCAAATATGCTCATTAAGTAAGATGTTACCGCGTCGGCTGCATCTTTTGCAGCTCTGAAACGTCGAGTACGTTGCTGATTCATTTTAGCTCTTGGTGCTACCCCATCTGCAAGATTATAGTACGTGAAGTACTGATTTTATTGCAAGGGAATTACTCAGATGACACTTAACAAATCTAAGAAAAATCTTACCAATAGCCATAAAAAGAAGCTTCCTTGGGCGAACCAATGAAAAGAGATGATCAATGTAATCAAATATTGATTTGAATACATCCTGATAGGTAGCAGGGGCAGGCTGCACATCAAAAAAATAAAAAATAAAATTTCATCAGGGCACAAGTTCAAGAAAAGACATTTGAAACACCCCTATAAAGCAAACGGATATCTTTTACCCAATCTCACGGTCCAACTCAATAATGTCAAAATATGGATTATAAATAACACAATCTCATAAATCCCACACACAAAAAAAAAAGCTTTAAATTCAAGTATTATCAAGCCACGTAAAAAATAAAATACTTATCTATATGCATACTTAATTAATGAGCTCAATTTAGCGCACCATGTAAACTTGCTATCATTCCCAAATCCAAATAATCAAGCCTCAAAACAAAATTTTATCTCTTACCAAATTCAATCATTTCAATCATCAAACGTACATATGCACACAGTATATAATCAAATTGGAACAAAATTATCTCAGACTTGGAAAAAAAATGGAAATTGTTGTAGTAATTGAGAGCCAAAACTACCATCACCAAACCAATGAAGCCAAATTTGAATAACATTCTGTTATTGATCAGAAATAAACCTAAATTCCAATTCAAGCTGAGCATGTGATTCAAAAATCTTAAATCAGAATTCAAAAAAGAAAGAGAAAAAAAAGGAAATTTGTGAAGGGAGCTGAGAGGCAAACCTTGCCATCGGGGTGAAAACATGGATGTATAATGCCGTTCATGTCAAGGTACAAGTTGTCGAACTCGAAGCCATTAGGGTTTGGTCTGGAGACGTCAATTGGTAAAGGCACGCCATTGGAGTCCTCCCTAGGTTGTTCCTCCACCACGTCCATAATCGCGAGCGGGTACCGATCCGCCAGCCAGCGGTAAAACGCAGGGACGCCCATGGAAACGGTGTCGTTTCGGCGAGGCCGTCGGAGTTCGGAGTGGCGAAGAGTTTTAAGAGTCTAAACGGCAAAGAGGGAGGAGACTGAGTTCGAGATCTGCGTGTACGGATTCTTTGGTGCTGTGGCAAGAAATTTCGGGGTACGATAATACCCTCCTCTCTCTGTGAAGATTGATGAGGTGCCGAATTGGGGACTGTTTGGATGTATGGAATTCTTTATTCTTTGTACTTGGTTTTTATGACTCAATAGGAAGTGTTGAACTACATCACTACGGTCCTTGGGAATTTTTTTTTTTTTTTNTTTTTTTTTTTTTTTTTGCTGCTAAGGTTCATGTACATCTTACTATTTGTTCTTCCAGAAATAGCTGATTCTAATGATTTTTTGGCTGCGTTTGGACTTTGGAAGAAGGTCAATTCATATGGATAAGGAATCTTTTTATTTATTAAGAAAAAACGATGTAAAGGAAATGAATAACTATATATAATCTTGAGGAATAAAAAAAGATATAAATAAAACTGCAATTAATCCTTGTTCGTATAAATAATAGCATAAAAAACTTCAAACAAGTATGTTCTCTACTTAGCTTGTGGTATGGTATGGGTAAAACAACAAATAAACATGAGTTAAATTTGAAAAACCAAATACTTACTTCTTTTTTTATATATATATGAAGGAGGGGGTTGTTTAGATTTGGACCTCTTATAACAAAGTGGGAAAATACCACTAATTTGGTTTACCATATGAATAGTTAAAAATAAAAATGAAAAATAGAATGCTCAATAAATACCAAATCGGGTTTTTGTCTTTGGGCCTTGATCAATACCAAACTGGTTTGAAGTACATTCTTTTAGAACCTGAGACAAGTTTGTAGGCCTAACATCCGGTGGGCCTACTCAATATCAAGCCCGAACCCGACTTTCGTGGGCCTAGTATCATTTGGGCCGGACCAGGCATAAACAATGCTAAATATTCTGTTTATTATTATTATTTTTCTCTTTTTTATAGTTTGCATAAATGTAAGAGAGTAATAAACCAAACAATTTCTGTAAATAATATTTTTTAAGGTTCAATTTGATGTTTGAAAACAACAGTTTCTGTGGCTTCATGTATCAAATTATCACATCCAATGGATTATTGTTCACGGATGGACCATTATTTTTAACATTATTCTAAGTTTCTAACTATCATTCTCACCTGGTCAAATTTTTTGAATAAACCTTTTGTTTTTTTCTTTATTTTTTTATACATTTGTGGTTTCGAGCATTGAACCTGGTGCTATAATATGGCTGTATCCATCTTTGAAACATTCAATGTTACCATTGTCATTACCATCTCTAATTCTCTACTTGATGACTTTTATGAAATCATCACAATTCATAGGCAAATTTTTCAACGCCCACATTTTCATATAATGAACTAATTAGAAGTTTTATTTTTTTTCATTCATTTATTTGTATTTTAAAAAATTATTGTAATTTTTATTAATAAAATCATAATCGAAACTCTTTTTTTGAGTAGGGAATGGAGTCATACGATGGTTCCTCAACCAACAACTTCCCACTACCATGACCCAACTCATTCCATCTTCTTAAGTTGTTTCATATTTGGTCGTATGCTTGGGGTTTTCTATATTCAAGCTCTTGTACACTAAATTAGACAAAGAGAGTCTAACATAGTAGCACATTTTGATGTTGACTATGTATTATTTTTTAAAACTTTGGAATGAAAAAGACCCTCTTTGATTATATTCTTTAATGTTTCATAAGGTAGGGGGTTCTAAAGTTTAATGAATAACAGATCCGATTTAATAAAAAAATAATGGATCCAACTTTCGAGAAATATTAATTTATAATTTATCTATATGAATCTTATCCGTTTTTTAGATATATCACATGAAAACTTGTTAAATTTAAGTGGTATATTGTCGCAAATTTTTTTTTACACAATAACTTGTAATAAAACCTAAAAAAAAAACTATTAATTAAAGTGAAAAAATGGGGTTATATTACGGTATAACATTATGATTAGAAAAATAAACAACATTAT
>QANT01003211.1:0-40379 GCA_003254885.1 Purshia tridentata | reverse complement strand
TTCAAGTTGCAAACTTTTGCAGAATTTATATATTTTTACAAAGTTTTACAGAGTTTATAGAAATCCTTATAAATTCGCAGAAAAGAAGTCGGATTTATAATGACTTTGAAATACACATAAAAGTCTTTCATAATCTATATAACTTTTTTAATGCACATAGATTTTTATAGACTTTTTAAAAGTCATTAAAAGTCTTAATTAAATACTACATGACTTTTATAGACTGCTTAATATTCTTAATTGAATATATATAGATTTTTACAAACTTTTTTAAAGTCTTTAAAAGTCTTAATTAAATACCACATGATTTTTGAACTCCATAAAAATCTTTTATAATCCATATACAAATTACAATACACCTCAATAATATTTCATGTTTGAAATCTTGTAATGTCATACTCAATGTTTTTATTTGTTTTTCATTGTTGTTTTAGAGATTTGATATGTTAGAGCATCTCCAAAAGACTTTAGTAAAATTATTCTTCAAATTCAAATTTGATGATTTATATAGCAATTTGAATAGTCTTTGGAGCTACTCTTACGGTGCCACCTATCTAAGGATCTAGAGTCGAGTGTTATAGTGCGAAACCCTTATCAAACGTTATTTAATTAAGATGTTTGCAACAAAGTCAACTCTTAAAGGTTATCAGTACTTGGTGTAACCTTAATCTAATAAAAGAAATTAATGAACCAAATAATAAATATTAAATTCAAGAGGATTTACAATTCAAACAAAAAATAAAATGTCTTCCTGATCGCCTACTACCATTTTTCCTTCGTTCTTCTCTAGAGGTTTTTACCTGCACCAAAAGCTGTGTAGGGTTGAACATAACCAAAATAGATGATTCTGAATTTACTCAAACGCAAAACATTTTTCACAAGATAAGGCCCTCCACTATGCACCTGAAAATTGATACCCATAAGCCAAAATGGGTATCATTTTGACATTAATCTTCCACTGTGGGCTGGAATGTGAAAGGTATAATGGGTTAAAACCCAAACCGATACTGAAATTTGGGTATCATCAAAAGCCAAAGCCAAAAGCTCGGGCCCACTTGCCATAAAGCCAAAAGGAGTAGAGAGAAGGCAGTTGCAGCAGGCGTTAATGCGCCTGGAGGTGGATCCTGCGCGTGGAGAAGCTGTTGGCTGGCACGCCTGGGCTGGCGTGCAAGGCACGGAAGGCCTAGATGATTTGCCCGTTGGTTGGACCAACGACTGTGATGCTCGCAGCCCACTTGTTTGAATTGTGCGGCTTGGATTAATGGGCCGTTGGAAACCAACGGCCCAGATCTACCCATCTCCCTTTTTATTTTTCAAAACATAAAATCATTTTTTTAAATCTGGAAAAATCGAAAAAAAATTAAAAATTCCAGAAAATTTTTTAAAAATCCCACAAAATTTCTAACGGCCATATTCTCCAAACAGAAATATATCACCCACTATCACAATGTTTCCTCACAAACACAAAGCTTTGACACCAAATTCACACAAAAAAATTTAGTTTTTATCATGGTGAGACCTAGGGGAACTTCTTGGTCACACAATGAAGATCAAGCCCTAATGAAGGCTTGGCAAGAGAGGTGTCTAGATGCATGTTTTGGTGCTAATCAAAGACAAGAGGTGCTTTAGGAGGAGATTTTTCAATTTTTCATCCGCAACATGGGAGGCTCCACAGTTTGTACCATTGGCGGTGCAAAATCAAGACGGACGCTCATAGGTTGGGCTTGTACGAAGTTCTACGCTTCATTTATGGAGGCCAAACGAATGCGCAAAAGTGGTAGCAATGATAGTAACGTGGTTAGTTATAGTGTTTTTGCCTCATTTTATTTAATTGTATGTTTATTTGATTTTTTTTTTTCAATTTGCATATTTATTTAATGTCATATTTGTAGTTTACAAATGCACTTACGTCTTTTAAAGACAAGACCGGGAAAAAGTTTGATTTTCTACATGTTTGGGATGATTTAAAAGAAAGTGCTAAGTATGCAGCGACAAACACGGTACCGCGACTAAATATACGCGAGGTGAACACCGATGATGAAGCTACTCCTGAGAGTGATAATGCCGGTCCTAGCATTTCACTTAGTGCAAACCACGACCCACCCCCTTTTCAACCAGTGGGTCCCCGTAGGTCGAGGCCACCAGGATGAAATCGTTCCAAATGGGCAAAAGAAGCTGAATCTCACCAGGATGTGATGGGTGAGAGGCTTGACGAGTACAACAACAACACACAAATTCTGATTCAAAGCAGGCTTGACAGAGAGCGTGCTAGAGAAGCAAGAGAGAAAGAGAGACTCAAAAGGCTACAAGACCAAGAAGAGCAATTTATTATGAGCAAAAACCTCTCTACCATGAATCCGATGCAACAAAGGTATTGGGAATGTAAACAAGCTGCCATTGAGACTAGATATGAGATGCAAGATAACCAAAGCTCTCACCAGGACTACTGCCCTGATATTTCCAATTTCAACCAATCACACCATGGGTACCCTCCTAATATTTAAGATACCTACTTTGAATTCTGTTTTTTAGGAGAACTTATGTATCAGCTTTAAAATATGTTTGCATTTTTCTATTTTTAGTTAGCTATAACTATGTTTGAATTTCAAGTATTTGAAAAAAAATAAAATTAATCCATTGGATTCCCACATTTATTCATACCATTATTGGATTCCTACCATTATTATGATATGACCAATGCATGAATCTTTATTCGTACAACAGTTAATAAGACAAATGCATGTGAGACCATTAATGTATGTCAGACTAGCTGTTCTACAAGACTACACTATTATAAAACAAATGAATGTGGACCATTCAATTCTTATCTAGCATTCATATGAATTCTTTATAAAAACCTTTTAATATCCTACTCTTTACACACACTTCATTTTTAGGCTCATATCTGAATCGATATATACAAGCATGTGGCCTCAATATGTGTTTTCATCATCCTCTTCTTCGGAATCTGAATACGAAAGGGAAGTTGAAGGGAAGGAGCTTGTGGGGCATGTGCTCATGGACATGGCTCAGAAGACACCCACCCACGTCCAAGGCACGGTGGTACTTCTTCAAATCGCCGTTACACACACCGAAATAGGGAAGCCGACCACGAACGTCTGATGGAGAACTACTTCATCCCTACCCCTTTGGAGGACACTGTGACCTTCCGCAGACGATACCGCATGCACCTACCTCTATTCAATAGAATCCTCGAAGATGTTTGCAGAGAAGATGAATATTTCCTACCACGACTTGATGCACTCGATAGAATGGGTTGCACACCACAGCAAAAGATAACGGCAG
The DNA here is from genome assembly GCA_003254885.1 of Purshia tridentata. Classification (NCBI taxonomy): domain Eukaryota; kingdom Viridiplantae; phylum Streptophyta; class Magnoliopsida; order Rosales; family Rosaceae; genus Purshia; species Purshia tridentata. The sequence goes on along the minus strand of QANT01003211.1, from coordinate 37,073 downwards.
CCTTTAGGATAATGGCATGTGGCATTCCTTTTGATATGGTCTCAGAGGTGCTGACAATAAGCCAAACCACCGTACGAACATCATTCCAAAAGTTCTGCAAGGCCATCTGCGATATCTATGCCGATGAGTATCTCCGCCAGCCTACTGTGACCGATATGAGAAAGCTTTTGCGAAAAGGAAACCGACGTGGATTCTCAAGTATGATTGGTGGCTTGGATTGCATGCATTGGGTTTGGCAAGCTTGCCCAATGGCCGAGCAAGCTTATTACCGTGGGCATTACCATGTCCCAACTGTTATTCTCTAAGCTGTAGCCTCATATGACACGTGGATATGGCATGTCAACTTTGGATTTCCTGGATCCAATAATGACATCACGGTGCTCGACTCTTCGCATCTATTTGATCCTGAGATTCTTGGCCAAAACCATCGTGTCAAATTCACTGTGAATGGTATAGAATACAGACTCCCATACTATCTTACAGACAGGATCTACCCTCAATAGGCAACTTTGATTACTAATTTGCGAAATCCAATATCTGGACCGCATATGTTGTTTTCAAGGCGATAAGAGAGCTACCGAAAGGATGTGGAGAGGGCGTTTAGAATTCTAAAAGCTAGGTGGCAGATTATAAAACGACCAGCCCGTGTGTGGGACAAACACGAGCTCGGGTATATCATGAAAGCGTGCATCATATTGCATAATATGATTGTGGAGAATGAGCGTCTTGAAGATGATTGTAACGATGAGCCAATAGACGTAGTGGCCAGCACTAGGAGGGCGGAACAAGAATATGATTCTGTACAACCATGTGAAATTAGAGGTGAGGCACTCCCATTACCAGAGCTGCTTGCTCGGAGGAGATTGGTCTGGTCAAGAAATGAAAATACATCCCTAAAAGCCAACCTCATTGAGCACATATGGATTCGAGAAGGAAATTCACTAAATGTTTGAATGCCTCAAAGACTTTAGTTGTTTTAGTTGTGTGGTTTTCGTTATGTGTTCTTTCTGTATTTTTTGTGTGTTTTTTGTGTGTACCTTTTATGAAATAAAATAAATTATGTTGTGTTCCTCGTTTTTGAGTGATAATATATATATTTTTAATTTGAGTAAACAAATAAAATATTCAAATATAGTCAATATTAACCTTAAATTAAAGATCTTTTTTAAATATAACTAATGATATAATTTTTATAAATATTTAAATTATAAATTATAAATCATTTAATCCATAATAGGAATAATTTAATTAGATACAAAATCCTGATACTCAAATATGAGTATCAGCACCATAGTGAAACTGATACCCAAAAGACACTATTCACACACTCAAAATAACATTTGGCTATCAAAAAATAACTTTGCCATAGCAGAAGGCCTAAGCCCGAAAAAGCCAAAATTAAATATTTTTACATGATTAACCATTGTTCCAAACATACCTATCATATTAGTTCTCAAACAACATAAATATAGCATGAGAAATTGTAGGCAAATCATTCAAAATTAAACTATGCAACGAAAAACAAAATCAAAAATTTGCATAATATGCACATAATCAATTATCGAAGTCGGTTTTGATACCTTTGTTCTCTTCTCTTTAGTTTTGGCTTAAAGAAAACAACATAGAATCATTTTACTGAGAAGTGTACTTTTTTGTCAAATTAATATCAGTATATGGGCCTTTATATAAAATGGATAAGTCTGTTTCCATCCATTTGACTTGGCAATAACATTTAATTTTAATTAATTAATTCAACTTTTTATTAATTAACCAATGACTCAATATTTTGCTCATTCTTATTTATTCTCTTGGCCCAATCAATAAACTCATTAATTAATTTTGTCCTTATCCATATCTAATATCACCTCACACTATTGGTGTGTGACCTTTTAGGTTCTAATTAAATCCGGCAGTGATCAGTTTATGACACATTCTTAAATAAATCTTGTTTTGAAGAAATTACCATTTTTCCCTTAAGTCTTCACAAGCCAAGATTGAGGCCTATAGTAAATATGTCGTGGCTACCTAGATTAACCTAAAGTTGAAAGCATCTTTCTGCTTTACAATACAATACAGTTTCTCTATCATCCTATGTTCAATCTTTAATATGATTCTTGAGGCCTACCCCTTATGTATAGATTATAATATATCACAGGAGTTTACTCCAGGAGCCTAGCCTTATAATGCAGTCAAAGTATAGTGACCAAACGCATGAGATAATTGCAGTGTCTCTAAGAATTAGTCGTATTATCCTATCTTTTAAAGACTTAGTTGAATTAAAGAGTCGGAGTATTCAATCAAGACTTTCATACACTTTTAAAAAATCTACGAAAGTCATAAATTATTCCATCAAGACTGTGAATGTAGGAAGTATTCAAAATATCAATGAATTTAATAGATTTTCATAAATTATAAACTTTTGTAGACTTTTGGCTATGAGATATAAATATCAAACGTCATATTTCTCTATTCAATTTGTTGACTTTCATAAGGGAAAAAACGTAAGAAGAGCATACTTTTCTTATAGATAGAAGGATGCAAACTGCTGGACTATATATAGGTGCAATACCTTTGTTCTCTTTGTTCCCATTTTCTTAAAATTTTGCATTGACTAGAGATTCAGAAGCTTTAAAAATTTTAGCCAGACAATAAGTACGTATATCACAGTATGATAGACAAGAAAGAATTATATAATCTTAAAACGCTATTTCATGGCAGCCACTTGATGTACGACGGTCAAGATGATAATCTTTTTGAACATTTCTCTGTTGTTGCCCAGCAGCTTTAAGTGTATATATACTGCTAAGGATTACACTGAATTTTTGAGTTTTTAGTTGGTAGATGGAAAGCTGAAGGGCGTAGAGCACAAGATTTCGTGTTGGATTGTCGCCAAGGAAAACAACAACTTGCTCCATTGAACCATTACCAACCAGTGGGTACTCTTGAAAATTTACCAGAAAAATTCCAAACTGGTAGAATAAGATGAGACCTAGACTTACGGAAGCTCTTGGCCCAGTTATCATTATAATAAATTACTCATAATCCTAGTTTTTGAAAGATTTTTAACTAAAAACCTATCCAAATAAAAAATTAAATTTAAGCCCAATCTGTCCATCGGTAACATACTGATTGAAAGAATTTAAGAATATATTCCAAAATTAATTGGCAATGGAAAGAATAGTCTAAATCTTTATAATCAACTAGTAAAGTCCTCACATTTTCAATATGAGATTTCTCTCAACACTGATCACTCTTGGTGCTTGTAGATGCGAATAAAATTTTTTTACTTGCAGATGCATGATTTTGTTTGCAACACAATTTAAATGGGAGTGTGGGAGAGAGATTTTTAAATATGATAAAAACTTGTAAGGGATTTTATAAAGAATAACACTTGCCTCAATTCAAGGTAGAAAGACTTAAAAGAGTGGTTTTTTAACGAAACTGTCTATTTATTTGATAATAGTTATATAATCAAATAATTTATAATTAAGTTAATTTTTTGTCTGTATAATCTTTAATAATTGAACGGTTTCAATTTTAAGTCAACAAGATCGAATGATGATTTTTTGTGGTAAGAACTAAAAAAGTCCTTTAATCCAAAGAATTAAATTTCAAATTTTGAGAGTTCATAAATATGAAAATTTTAAAAACGTGAAAAATTTGGAGAAAATGTTTAAAATTTAATTTCTTGCTCCTACAGTCCAGACTCCTATCCTACCTCAGAGACAAGCATTGTACTTTTTTTTTAAATGATCACGTTTATTTAAAAAACCGTCTCCCAGACTCCCACTTGAGCTGTGAAAGACTATCTGACTCTCTCGATTTCGCATAACCACCATGACCAACCACCACCACCACCACCTCCACGCGCCTCTCCGCACAACGCCACAATCCTCGTCCTCATCTCAAACCTCCTTCACATCTAAACTCCTCCTCCTCCTCACTCTCCTCCCTCTCTCTCTCGCTGCCATAGCTTTCGTCCTTCAATGGCGTGGCGGTATCCCCGACCCCACCACTCGCTGGTCCCCACCTGGGTCCCACCACCTCTTCCCCGGCATGGACGCCTCTCCTCTCTCCTCCGCCGCCATCCACTCGTCGTCGTCCGATTGCGTCAATCTTGGCCGTAGCGCCTCGCCTTCGTTTCCTTACTATCAGAACTGGAAGTTTGATTCTGTGTCCAATTTGAGACCAAAGGTTTGTTTTTCCTTTTGGATTTTAAGATTGATCTGGTTCTGGATTTTGCTTGTTATAGCTTTGGGTTTAGTGGGTTTTTACTACTGTGTTTGAAAAGTTTTGTTTCTCTGTGAAATTGGTGACCGTCGGATCTGCATCTGCGTTTTGCTTTGTATGGATTGAAGTTTACGAGCCTTAGATTTGTTTTGAGGCTGTTTATGTGTAGTGACGTTTCTTGTTTGGATGAATGAGTTGTGTAAGCCTTGCATTTTATTATTATTGGTGCAATGCTGGTTGACTAATAGATCGTTCATGTTGGTATGCTCTTGTTTGGAACATGGATCATGTTTTTATGTTTATTTTTATTTTATTTTTTATGATTGGTTGAACAATTTTTGGTGGGTATTAGGTTTGATTTGTTGGCACATTGATTAAGCAATGGTTTTGTTGCTGAGAAACTAGGAGCCAGCAAGTTTTATTATAGGTCTTGAATTTTCTCTTTGAGTGAAGCTTCTGATTTTTCACTTGAATCATGGATTATTGGATTGTTAGTTTGCTTTTTTGAGATAGATAATACAGTAAGTAGCTTCAATAAATTGAGGCTAATATGTAGGGATCAGCGAAAGCTAGAACAGAAGTAACCCAAAAATACAAAACAAAAGGCTATAACAGAATTGGATTTTGTTGCACCATAGTAGCTGCTTCTGCTTGTGATATTGGTACATAGGCTTTGATCTTCACTGGAGATCACATATGATGGCTGAGTAGGCTTTGATCTTCACTGGAGATCACATATGACGGCTGAGTTTCCATATTATCATTACTTGAAGCACTTACTATTCAAATGCTGTGAACTATGAACCAATTTTATCCATTTTCTGGCAACCCCAACTCAACCGTGATTTCCAAATAGACTCGTGGACACACTGTGAGATATGCTTTAGACTTGGGAAGAAGGGATCTTTTTTGAATTAAACCCACCATGTGGGCCCTGCTCTGGAGATCAAACATGTCAAATGGCAAGTCAAGTGATTCTGCACAATCCAAGAATATAGGAAAGACCATAAGTTCCTCAAGTCATGGAAAATAATGGAGACTTAGCCACAACTATTTAATGAGTGTTATATGTTGATGATGTAGAAGCATGGGAAACTTGAGTATTGAAATAGATGAACACAATACAATTGCTACTCTGGCAAATTTGCAGCCTGTTCTCAGACTTGCAGTGAGAACATGATAACACAGCCATTTTCATGTTAGACTTTATGGTACCAGTATATAGAGTGAATCCTTGGGTAGTAGAACCTGACTATATGAGTCACAGTTATGATTTGAATTTTTATGGCCTAATTCTTTTAACAAGTGTGATGATCTGGATTCATTGTGGTGTCCTGTTTCATTTTGTATAACACTTTTGATAACTTCTCATGTAACACAGTTGTCTAAATGATGGATGGATGGATGATGCTTGTTAAGAAATAGTACTGCATTTTAATATCAACACAATAGATATTTTAGTGGAATGAGTTTTTCTTCTATTAATGAGTTACTGTTGTTTTGGTTCACTATGTGCAGATATGTATTACTACAAGTACGTCAGCTGGCTTAGATCAGATTTTACCATGGATGTTCTATCATAAGGTTATTGGAGTTACTACCTTTTTCCTTTTTGTGGAAAGTAAGGCTGCATCTCCTGAAGTAGCTAAAGTTCTGGAGTCAATTCCTGTGAGTTACAATCTACTTTGCTCTTATGTTCTGCTTAACTGCCTTCTTCTTCTCTCCCTTTTCCTGGTCTATTTTTTTTTCTTTTTCAAATGCATTTACTTTTATTTCTACCATGTTTAACGACAAATTTTGTGGTACTTTCTCAGGGAGTAAAAGTGATATACAGAACAAAAGAGCTTGAGGAGCAACAAGCTAAAAGGTGAGTTGATTTTGCCACTTTTTCTGCTTTTAACCACTCTCATGCTTACTGCTAATGTAGGCTTCTTCCATTATTGTGTAGACTCCTGGAAGTTTAGCCTGTTTCCTTCATTGTGATTAAAATAATCAACATTGCTAAAGGGTTCAACAATTTTCTTATGTTTATCTCTTTAGTTGTTTGTCATAAATATATATACACGTATATATTCATTCCTTTCTTCGTATTTTGTGCTTCTTGTTTTTGGTACCACCAGCCGGATTTGGAATGAGACATGGTTGTCAAGTTTCTTTTACAAACCTTGCAATTATGAGTTATTTGTGAAGCAATCACTCAATATGGAGATGGCTATTGTCATGGCAAGGGTATGAAAGATTTTATTTCTGATGTTACTGATTCCTCTGTTGTTATTTTTACCTTTTGATACAAGGTTTTATATATATATATATTTTTTGCTTGAAACTTTCTCTTGCACATACACATCAGGATGCTGGAGTGGACTGGATAATTCATCTTGACACTGATGAGTTACTACACCCAGCTGGTGCCAGTGAGTATTCTTTGAGGAAGCTGCTGCTTGATGTGCCTGGGAATGTGGATATGGTTATTTTCCCAAACTATGTAAGTGAAATTGTTTAAGTTCTTTTAAATTGTGTGGTAGGTGGTAAAGATAATTTGCATGTTAGTGTTATTATTTTTCTGTAATGTCTCCTGTTTATGCTAGTTATGTGGTGATATAAACTAACTGTGGTATTTGTATGAGTAGGAGAGCAGTGTTGAACGAGATGATATTAAGGAACCTTTTACCGAGGTGAATTTCCTCTACTGTCCATCATTCTTTCTTTTCACTTGGTTAGATTTCATTAGTGCAACAATTATGACGTTGATATTTCATTTGGGTCTTATAGATAATAAAATATTCTACATGTCATATGATGCTGCCTGTCCACCTGGAAAAGTCTTATCATGCATACCATAGTGATGACTTTTTTTTATTAGTTGTAAGCTTATCCTTAGTCTTAGAGTTTACATGCTGGAATATTCTAGCAGTATATTGTTGCCCAGTTGAACTATGCAAGGACAAAGTTTTCCCTGCACATTTGATGTCGTTTTTTATACCTGACTGAATGGTTCACACACACACATACCCTTGATGTCGGATGTTTATATCTGACAATGGATCAGACTGACGTTTTTATGTTAAATGTTTACGCAAGAACATCAAAAGATTCTAACTTGTAAGTAAAGCGTCTATTACCTTGATCTGCCCCCATTTTCAAGTAGACATAAATCTTGCAAGTCAATGTGTTTTAAAGAAGTGGGTAGGTGTGGAATTAGAAAGAATATATGACATGTGGTTTGCTTCATAAGGATTTGGTAGTTATGAGCTGTTGGCATATCTTTCTTACTGGTTGGTACGTCCAAAATGGGAAACATGCTAGAAATCTATCCTTATTGATTTTAGAAATGCTGCATTTCGTCTTTGTTATATTGTTTATTTACTTATTTATTTCTCATTTCAATTGGCATAGTATGTTCTTTCATCCATGTTTTGTTCTTGTATCTGCAAAAACAGGTATCCATGTTTAAGAAGAATTACGACCATGTACCAAAAGATACATACTTCGGCATGTACAAAGAATCAACTCGTGGTAACCCAAACTACTTTTTGACTTATGGAAATGGGAAAGCAGCTGCTAGAATCCAAGACCATCTCCGTCCTAATGGTGCACACAGATGGCACAATTATATGAAAACTCCAAAGTACAGTAATTTATATTTAAAGGAGCTGTGTTTTTATGTAACATATTGGTTGCAGTAATCTTATTTCTTGTAATTCCTCTTAGTGAGGTCAAATTGGAAGAGGCTGCTGTTCTACACTACACGTATGCCAGATTTTCAGACTTAACATCTAGACGTGATCGGTGTGGCTGCAAGCCTACAAGGGAAGATGTCAAAAGATGCTTTATGTTGGAATTTGACAGATCTGTGAGTTCAATGCTTTATTTAGTTTTTTTTAATCCCTTAACTTCCATACAGGATTATCAAGCACATGAACCAGATAATGAAACTAACTAGTTGGCCTGTGTGGAACAAAGAAAGTTCTTTAGTGTGACCATTGGAAGGTGCTAAGTTATTCTTTAAAGGGCCCAATATAGAGAGGGAAAGTTGACTAGGGATTGATCAACTGATGCTGAGGAAATACCTGAAGCCTAGGAGAGGGTAATGTGGCAATAAGATGAGATATTGTTGCAATATGTACTATGATAGTGGACTTTTGTCTTTTACTTTTTTATTTCCCCCTTTTTTTGTTCCTTTTTTCCCTTTTCTTTTGGTAACAATTGTCATAACCCTTTTCTTTTGAGCTAACTCTTTCATATATACTAACCAAGCAATTAGCATTACAGGCATTCATAATTGCTTCAACTGCAACCAAGGATGAAATGCTGAAATGGTAAATTTTTTATTGCAAGCAATAACTTTGTTATTTACGTTTACTTCATCCTATAAAATTTGAACAGTATTAATTTAAATTCTGTAAATTATGAGCGAACCATTGGCATTAGCTTGCTCATTCTTTTTTTGATCCTATATCGTGGATTAATGTTTGGTCTCTGCTTCTGTTGTAGGTACCATGAACACATTGTATGGGATGACAAAGACATAAAAATGAAACTTTTGAGAAAAGGCATCATGACTCGAATATATGCTCCCATGGTAAGCATGTTTAAAAATATTGTTCTCCCCACCAAAAGTTAATTGAAAAAGAGATGCAAAAGGAATCAAAATAGCAGTTCCCCACCAAAATAGAGGATCACAAATGGTATCGCATCATGTAGAGGAAACATTATAGGCATAGAGGAAACATTTTAATTTGACTAGTATAATTGCATTTTTGCGTAATGTGATACATTGTGAATGTATTTTTATATTTTGTAAGGATAAAACCAAAGAATCTGAGAATCTATAAATGCACAATTAATATCATTTTCATCTCACAAAGTCTCACCCATAGTCATCTCTTTGCAGTTTTCTTATTTCTCTCGTGTTTTCAAGTTCTTGTTCTCATCGTTGGTTTCCTCTTTTCAACCGTCTTTTGTTCTTTTGCTTTCAGTTCGCCGTTGTTTACCCACCTCATTAAGTTCTCATTGTTCTCTCACCATCTTTTTTTCCTTTGAATCTCACCAATGTGCTCACTGTATTTTCTTTCTTTGCTCTCACCGGTGGTCTGTCCTCTATTTCTCATCAGCATCAGAAGACAGCACATTTATAGTGGACCTTAAGTATTGCATATTTTTATTTTCCTGAAATTTCAGTCTGTACTTGTTGCTGATGAAAAAATTGAAATTTCATTTTTTTAAGGGTTTAAGGTTTGAAACTTTGTTACTTGTTGCCGTTTGTTTGTATTTGAAAATAATTCAACTCATGTTATTAACAAACAAAAAGTTCAATTTTTATGTAGTCAAAAAGATACGACTGTTTCAAAACCTAACATCACACAAAACACAAATGAGTGTTTTTTAATAAACTAGACTCTATATATATATATATATGTGTTTATCTATTTTGTTTCATCGTTTCTCTTATTGTACATCTCAGGCCATAATACAAGGACTAAGGGAGTCAGGAGTATTCAGCTCTGTTATAGCATCTGCCCCAGCAACTCTATCAAAGGAAAAGTTTTTGTTGACAATTGACAGTAGTAACTCCTCTAGAGCTGTTGCCTCTGAATCCCACCCCTCAAGGAAGATTGGTAGAAGCAGGGAGAGTAAGGCTACTGCCAGGAAGACCTTGGATATTGAAGCTGCTGAATTTCAAGAAGTAGCTGTTCCACCATTGTCACCCCCAGTAGGGGATAATAACCATCTCAGTGTGGAAGTGTAATAGATCTCATAGCATGATTGCTTCTTCTTCTTCTTTTTCTTAGTGTGAACAAGTTGGATGATGCGAAGAATCAGGAGAGAGAGAAAAAAGAGCAAGCAAACTTGTTGTGGGAGGTTCATTTGGGTTAATTGGTTCTTCCCGATCATTATCCAAGCGTGGTGAAAAATTTAGAGAGAGATTTGTGGTCAGGCCACTTTAAACTTACCGAGTTGGGTGCAACAAGGAAATCTCGGTGCCTAATTGCTGTGTATAGATAGAAACATGTTTCGTGACTCAAAAGTAAGAGATTATTTGAACAATTGGGCTGTTCTATATCGTGTACATTTAGAGTTATCCCTTTATTATCTGTGATGCTGAAGGAACAGATTTGACCATGTAAAATTTCGTGATAAAGGAAAATAGCCATTTGAATCTTGCAATCCTTATGTTTTTGGCTTAACTTTAGATTATACATGCAGTCTCATTATTTGTATGTGTAAATAGTGGTTATACGTCTATGAATGTGTTTTATAGCAAGTGTGGGATTATACACGCACTTAATGGGTAGGAGTGGATAAGAACACGGTTGGTCCATGGACGGCTTACCATAACTTTGGACTCAGACCAAAAGTGAAAAAATAGCATAACCTTGGACTTGAATTTTGGATGTGGATACATGGACAAGGACAACTTAGCATAACTTTGGACCCAAACTTATTTATCAGGCATAAACTTCTCTTTACGTTCTTACAATTCTGGTCCTAAACCAAAAGGAATTTTTACCAAATGGCTCATTTTAATGCCTTGTAATCCTTTTTGACCTCTTCACCGAAGAGTTCTTGAGCACTATCTCGACTATTATTGCCTCGACCCCCATGAACAATATCACCATCTCGACCATTATGAGGGAGTAATTCGGTTCTAAAATGGGTCAAATTGTAAACTTTTTTGTGGAGAAGTTAGAAAAGTGAACAAGGGCATCACAATCATTTCATAAAGAGTACTACTAGACCTATCAAATTCGTTGATCAAATTGTATCGACCAAATATGTTGCAATTTTTCATTTATTCAGAATTTAGTCGACTCAAATCTTATTCATTTATAATACACAAGCTTAACTAGAAACCAGTGGCCAATAACCATTGGTCTAGTGAATGTCATTTGATATTACTTTTGTGAGAGAAGCACCTGAATTCAAATATCATGAACGACAGTTGTTGATTAATTAAAAATAAAGGGCTAATTACAAAGTTACCCTCCTAGGTTTAGTGTCATTTTCAATTCTACCATAAAGTTTCAATTTTTTCATTGTGATACATATAGTTTTCAATTTAAATCAATGTGCAAACTAAAAAATTAAAAAATAAAATGGCTCAATTAGCCCCACCCGAACATTGCCCCTACACTCCTACCCCTAACTTGTCCTACCTTGTTGCATCCCCCTCCCCACCATTGTTGGCGACTAGTCTTGAAAGGAGAGGATGGTGGTGGGTCACTGCCGGGGGAGCCAAAGAGAGAAAGAGACAAAAGAGATAGGGCAGAGGGGAGAAAAGGGTTCATATAGTTTTCAATTTAAATCAATGTGCAAACTAAAAAATTAAAAAATAAAATGGCTCAATTAGCCGCACCCAAACATTGCCCCTACACCCCTCCCCCTAACTTGTCCTACCTTGTTGCATCCCCCTCCCCACCATTGTCGGCGACTAGTCTTGAAAGGAGAGGATGGTGGTGGGTTGCTGCCGGGGGAGCCAAAGAGAGAAAGAGACAAAAGAGATAGGGCAGAGGGGAGAAAAGGGTTGTTGTTGGGGGGAGATAGGGCAGAGGGGAGAAAAGGGTTGCCGTTGGGGTGTGGGGGGGAAGGGGGGGAGTAGTTGGCGGTGGTGGGGAGGGGATGCAACGGGGCTAGGAAGGGTGGTGGGGATGACGAGGCTAGGTGGGGTAAGGCTGGAGGTGAGGCTAATTGAGTCATTTTATATTTTTTAAAATTTGTTCTATTTTTAAATTTTTTTAATTTGCACATGGACTTAAATTGAAAACTATATGTATCATATTAAAAAAATTGAAACCTTGTAAAGGCAATTGAAAATGACATTAAACCTAAGAGGATAACTTTGTAATTAAGCCTAAAATAATAGAAACTAGTGAAAAAAATAAAAGAAATGAAATTCCCTTAATTAATTTTATTTTCTTGTTAATAGATGCGACAAAAAAAAACAAGAGAGAAAGAAAACCTTACGTCACCCGCAGTGAGACTGAGAGTTCATAAAACGTAATGATAATTTTATCCCCTCGGAGCTAAAGCTAAGCTACCATGGCAAAGCTTCTCACTCTTACTCTCTCTCCACCACCCTCACGTGCTTCATTCAATCCCCCTCCTCCGCACGTGCCCACCTCGCCCGCCTTCCGATTTCCCGCCCGGCAAACCAGAGGCATAACGGTGGTGACACGTGCGGGTCCCACCGCAAACCAGTACGTCTTCGCATTCGTTCTGCCACTCTCCCTAATCGCTGTGACCGTCTTCACCTCTATCAGAGTCGCCGATAAGCTCGACAGAGACTTTCTGGAGGAGGTTTGTGGACTTTTTTCAACTGGGTTTTTTGAGTTGCTCGCGTTTAATGCTTTTAAACTGCTTAAATTCATGTGGGTTTTGTTTGTTTGTTTGTTTGAGTGATTGTAAATGAAGAATGTTGTCTATGTATGTCTGGCAACTGTTTGATCAAATGGGATTACATTATCGCTGTTCACGCTGCAATCTGCATAGAAAGCACATATAATCGTGAAATCTGAATTGTACTATTCAAATAAAATCTTAATTGTTTTTTTTAGCATGATTTTGATTACAGCTTCCATCTCTGGATGCCATGTTCTTAGAGTTGGCCGAAAGATTTGAGTTCAGGTAGAGATATGCCTTAAAAAGAAATCTTTTTTAATTAATTACCGTGCCATGCTTCAAACCCCTAATAGAGCATTCCTTTTATGTTTTTGTTTTTAAAATATTTAGGGATCATTTATCTTATGCTGCTATATTTGAGTATTGCGTCTCAATTGTAATCTGAAAAATCATGATTTAGCTTCCCATGTTTTCAATAATTTTACAACTCATCTTTAGAGCCCCTAGTTGAACAGGGAGGTCCGGAAAATGAGAGTTTTGCAAGTACTCTGCTAAACTTTCAATAATGATCTATTTTATTGTGATGTTTATTTAAGATATATGTACTACTGGATTTCACAAACTAATTCAATAGAGAATTGTCCAAGCTACACATGGTTGGCTAAGCAAATTATTTATTATCATTTGGTTTGCTGTGCAGCCATAGTAACTGCTAATCCATGGGATGGCATGCGTGCCTTTCTTTAGAGCTCGACTTTTGTTTATGTGGCCTCACATTATAGTCAGTCTCTGAAGAAACTTATCCTACAAGAAATATGGAGAACATGCTGAAATTTTCATCATCCTGATTGTTTATGTTTTCACATGTGTTGTGTGCGTGTGGTTTTTGTTTTTGTTTTTGTTGTTTTTGTTCTGTAAGTAGGTCATAATGTTTGCCTTCTTTATGCAGTTTGCCATTAACCAAGCAATCAAAGAAACAGATGAGGACGATGATGTTGACATGTCTTTAGAAGAAAAACCTGCCCTTCCACGAACTCGTAACCGGCCAAAAAGGGAAGTCTAGACGTTCATTTTGTTGCTTGGTACAGTAATTATGGTGTAATTTTAATGTTCAGATCAGCCAGTGGCCGTGCATTATAAATATGTGACTCTATGAATGTGAGGGAAAGATGGAGATGGCGGAACCTTGTTAGGCTTGTAGCTCCCAGTTAGCTTATTTTGACAGTTTTGTATGTCAAATGCATATTAACATTAGATTGCTATGCCAGTAGCCTTTGAGTCTTAGGGCACCTTGTTTTCTTAAAGTAACTCACATTAATCAATAATTTGTTTTAAATTTTGGACCGAAAATTTAAAGTTGTAGACAATTCTGAGAATCAAAAAATAATAATAATAAATTATTTCTGTATTTAACTTGTAAGAGAAAATTTACTTGCTTAACTATTTATTTACTTCAAGAGGCAGAATACAAAGCAGAAAAGTTCACAGTATAACTCAGATATGTCAAAACCCAAAGTTGTTTTACATATTGTGCATTGGATACTAAAGCGGTAGCTTTTGGAACTATGCAAGCCAATGCTATTATTCCTATTATTGGTTACATGAAATTGGCATTCCAATTGCAGTACACCATCACTTCTTGGCAAGACTGAGCATTTTAGAGCTGCCATCTTCAACATATTGTAGAAAACGCAGGGATATCAACTCCTGCAATCTGGAACTGCTGCTTCTGTCTTCATGGTCAGTCCATCACTTTCCTTGAAATTAGACCTTGCCTTGAGAGACAGCTTTACCTGCTATCAATGGAATAACAAGTACCCTTAGATGAATTTGTATTTACAAAAGAGGAATGCTAGCTCCCTTCTCCTTTTGTCTTCTAATGCTAGCTGCTTTTTGCATTTACCTTCTCTCTTTTTTAACTGTCATGTATTATTTGAATATACATAAAATTAAGTGTTTATTAGCTAAAACTTCAAATTTCCTTTTCCACCTTTGCCCATAATAAATAACTACTTTTATAGCTGTATCAAAATTAATTTATTCTCTTAACCAAAAAAAAAAAAAATTTATTCTCTTTATAGGGAAACTAAAACAAAATTTCAAAGAGAAATACTATATCTTTGGAATCTTCCCATCTTCCTTCCTTCCTCCCCGTCCACACCACTCTTTTCCAGCTGACCATCACCCCTTTTTTCCCTCCTATCCACCACCACCGACAAGTTTCCGGCCACTACCTCCACCAATATGGCAAAGTCCACCAGGAACACCACCATCCCCGAGAAAATTGATTTTGGCTCTCAAAGTTCCTCACCAAAGCCAAAGCATATTTCTAAAACCCCATCAAAACCAAAAATTTAAAATTTTGCATTCACAACATACACAAAAACCCAATCAAGTACAAAAAAATGCAAATATTTTTTTAAATAGCTTTAAGTCCACCAGGAACACCACCATCCCCGAGAAAATCGATTTTGGCTCTCAAAGTTCCTCACCAAAGCCAAAAATTTAAAATTTTGCATTCACAACATACACAAAAACCCAATCATGTACAAAAAAATGCAAATATTTTTTTAAATAGCTTTAGTAACAAGCCAACTTTTCATTATCTCCAGACATTATGTTGAAACAAATTTTATAGGCCAAAGTGCATTTTCAGTCTCCGTACTTTGATGAAGTTTTCACTTTCGTCTTCGTTTTTTTAATTTTGACATTTTTAGTCTAGTACTTTAGATATGATTGCAATTGGGTCCATTTATCTTCTTTCTTAATTTCTCAACTTTAGCTCACTGTTTAGCCTGTCAAACCTCCACCAAATCTAACAAAATTATCCTTATTTCAAAAATATGCATCTCTTATTTACAACCTAATAAAAATTACTCAAAATAGATGGTAAAACTCTAGATAATTGGCCTCAAAGGTACCCGAAAACTGTCAACTTCCTCAAAAAATTTCCAAATTTTTTAGAAACTTATTCTCAAGTTCGGTTTGTTGTTTACCCTATCAAACCTTCACCAAATCTAGCAAACTTATCTTGTTTCAAAGATATGCATCTCTTCTTTACAAAACAATAAAAATCACTCAAAATGGACGGGTACAACTCCAGATAATTGGTCTCAAAGTAAGGTACCGAAAATTGTCAACTTCCCCAAAAAAGTTTTTGGGTATCTTACTTTGAGACAATTATCTGGAGTTGCACCCCCATCCATTTTGAGTGATTTTTATTTTGCCATAAAGAGGAAATGCATATTTTTGAAACAAGGATATGTTTGCTATATTTGGTGGAGGTTTAATAAGATAAACAGCAAGTTAAAGTTGAGAAAAAGTCATAGGAAAATCTAGAAATTTTCTAAAAAAATTGACAATTTTTGAGTATCCTACTTTATAACCAATTATTTAGAATTTTACTCATTCGTGATTTTTATTATGTTGTAAAGAGGATATGCGTATTTTTTAAAAAAAAGATAGTTTTGCTAGATTTGGCAGAAGTTTGATAGGGTAAACATCAAGCTAAATTTGAGAAATTGAGGAAGAAGATAAATGAATCCCATTGCAAGCGTATTTAAAGTACTGGGCCAAAAGTATCAAAATTTAAAAAACAGGGATGAAAATGGAAAATTCATCAAAGTACGGCAGCTAAAAATGCACTTTAGCTAATTTTATATGGTGATAATTGAATACTACACAAGAAAGGGCCAAACAACCAGCAAATCAACGTAATCAATCTCGACCGAGGTTTCTCAGCCAAATTGTACCTGGCCTCCCCTAAATCATTGCGGCCACAACCACTAGCAAGCAAGTTGCATAGTAACAAAGCCTAGACTACCCATATTCAGCATCAACCAGGTTCCGAAAACCTCATTTGCTGCTAAATTGTTCTTCTATCTCCAGAATTATACTGGTCAGAAGTAAGTCCCAAACCAACCAGAACCACAACCTAGCAAACCAAAAAATCCAGCCTCAATGAGAATTCACCAAGCCTCTCCTACCATTCAGCTGTGTTGTGCATCTCTAGAATCTTCTCGGTCTGAAGTAGATTAAATAATACTCCATTTCCTTTTCTTGACTACATGATAATGATTCCTACACTTTCTCATAAAAAAATGTTTCACTGACTTGGAAGAGCGTCAAGCGGTGCATCTTTCGCTTCCAAAGACTTCGTCTTTGCCCATTTTGCACCTCTGTTCTGCATATGGCTTTCTACTGGTTCCATTCCTAATAACTTCTCCAAATGAAGGAAGAAGTCGGTGAGAAAGGACCCGAGTAGATCAGTTGTATGTCAATCCATCCAGGAAGACCTCAGATTTGTATCCTGATTGGTTCTTGCACATGCTTGCTTGGTAACATGAGCTTCTTCTGAGCCCTCCACATGGCAAATGAAGCCACCTGTACACAGAATGAAAGTTTTGAATTAAGTTTTCTTCATATCTGACAGTTCAGAATTACTCTAACTAAACTCCACAGAAGGATATCAAGAGATTAGCCTGCCCCTTAAAAATCTAAAAGCACGCCCGAAACTAATTTCAACCCATCATTTCTGCCGTTTGAGACTTGCATTATTGGCAATAACTTTAACACTTTGTATTTAATTTCTGAAAAGCAAAAAAAAAAATACCATATTTTTAATTATTTTCCAAAAGATGCTGAAATAAAAGCCCAAATAGAAAAAATAACCAAGAGTCAGCTAGCTAAAGCACATCAATTGACAATAAGGCATAATAGTATTGGGACATCTTGCTAAGTTCAACACAAGGCTTTGGAGGACTAAACTAACCTGTTGGAGAAGTTGATGAGACACCAAAAAATCAAACATCATGATGATGCCAGCTGATATGAGACCTCAAAACACTACCCTGAAGAGGTGCACCCTCCTCTGCTCCAAAGACTACAACCACAAATATATTCATCTTAAATGCAGTTTTTACAGTACCTGATACAACTTCATGCATTAAAACCAAATTACAACAGGAGAGTGTTCTCAAATGGTTTCTGGTATACCCTATACATATTTAACATATTAAAAGCCAAAGTAACGAGTGAATTCAGTACCTGGATTCATAATTTCAACCTGACAGCAGTTTACAACCCTTTGCTTTCAACTTGGATTCTAAACCAAAAAACTTCAACCCCGACACCACCAGATCCGCTGTCTTCTTCTTCATGTGTTCGACTAATACTTCATCATACACAATCATGTTGGCTTCTGTTAAAAGTTTGCGGTCATACAAATTTGAAAATACCTTCCTTGCCTCCTCTATTGTGCCATGCTTACACATGCCAGAGATTATAGCAGAGTATATAATATCTTCTGGAGGACAACCCTGCTGCATCATCTCATTTAGTACTGCAATCACCTTCTCAGCATTATGGGATTTACATGCATGGAAAACAGTAAGTGAATACTTGAATTCCATGGGGCCACTTGTCACACTGGCTAAGCAGTCACGAACTAGCAGCATAACTTGATCAATTTCTCCAACTTTACAAAGCCCTCTAGCAAGAGAAGTATATGCAGCAACAGAAGGAACACAAGACATCTCAATTATCTTATTATGACTAGCACAAGCCTCATGGATGTCCCCGTCTTCAATAAAACACATAATAGCAATGCTATAAGTAGAGGAGTCGGGCTGGAGATCCAAATCCTTCATTTCATTAAAGAGAGATAATGCTTTCTTCACTTTCCCAAATTTGTGGAGGGCTCCCATAAGTATATTGTAGATTCCAGCACTATAATAACCTTCAACTTTCAAGTCTTCAAACACTTCCAGAGCCATCACTACACCATCCTCCTTTCCTACCACAGAGGAGAAGAATTTTGAAAGTTCATCAATAACAGGAAAACCAAATTTCTCCATCTGTGCAAGCAACTCACAGAAGTTATCCATTTTTCTCATCTCAGCATAAGACACCAAAATGGGCATCACCGTTGCAAAGTCTGGCTCAAGACCCTCTTGAACTATAACTCGTAAAAGCTTATAAGCCTTATCAACCCGCTTCACATTACATAAACCTTCAATAAGAGAATTATATATCCCCAAATCTGCCCTATACCCTGAATCCACCAAATCCTTCAACAAATCACAAGCCATCCCAACCTTCCTGTCTGCCACAAACCCCTCAACCAACACCCCATAAATTGCTCTATCAATCAAGAAACCCTTCGCTTTCATCTCCCTAAACAACTCGTACCCTTTCTCCACCCTCCCTCCTTTACACAACCCCGTAACCAGAGTCACATATGCCATAACGTCTGCCTGAACCTTATCTTTCCTCATTTCCTCCCAAACCCTCAAACATCCATCCAAATTACCCTCTGAAACCAAAACCTTAATCATTGCTGTGTATGCAAACACGTCCGGTTTACACAAATTCACCCTCATTCTCTCCAAAAGCTGCAACATATCATCAATTCTTCCCAATTTACACATACCCTTTATCAAGATCATGAAAGTAACACTCTCCTCCACCAACCCATCAGCCCGAATGTCATCGTAAACTGACAAAGCCAAATCTAAATGACCCGTTTTCACTAACGCATCCATGATCCTATTGTACAAAAAAATCCTAGGTTTAACCCCAAATTTCTTCATTTTCTCATAAACATAATAAGCCCTAAGACCTCTATTGGCGTCAGCATGCATTCTAATGAGAATCTCAAACTGTTTCTCACTGGGTGGTTTTCCCTGCGAGTCCATCAACTCAGGGACTTGGTCCGCAGACCGAAACCGGTTGGACCGGTTCAAACAATAAGCTAAGGCATTGTATGAAGCAAATGTGTGCTTGAAACCCTTTTGCTTACCTGCCCAGTGGAAGAACTTGGAGGCTGAGACGGGGTCGTTTTGAACTTTAAGCACCTCGGCGACGAGGTCGGGCGTGACCCGGCGGAGTTTCTGGAGCTCCGCGACGACCGGCGGGCCCCAGTGGTTTCGGTTTTTGCGGAAGGCATCGATTATGAAGCGGGCAATGGGGGAGAGAAATGAGAGCGCGGGGGTGGTGGTGGTGGGGTTGCTTGACGTGGACGCCTGGGATTGGGGGATGTGTGGGTCCCATTTGGAGAGATCGAAGGGCTGGGATTCCGTTGTTGTGGGATTGGGGTTTGGGAGAGAGAGGCGGTTGGAGAAGAGGCCGCCACGGACTGTGGGCCGGTTGTGGGAGGGCTTGCGGTGGCCGCGGAAGAAGTTGAAGTTCTGGGGTTTGGGGGGTGGGGACTGAGGTGGCATTTTACAGTTTGTTGATGCCCCTCTTTATCTGTCAATCTCTCTATTCCTCCAATTCTTTCTTTTCACTTCATCAAGTGGATTAAATATGTTGCTTTGGTCTTTTCGTAATTTTGTTTTTTAGGGGTCATGTAGTTTGCTGCTTCATTACTTCAATCGTCCCAGACGTTCAGTTGGTGTCAAACTGTGAAATTCGTTTTGATTTGGGGAGTTAGGGATCGAACTTTGACGAGGGCAAAATGAAATTGTGAATTTGTTTAACACCATTTATAAGCAAGGTCTTAGGGAAAATTGTGAATTTGGAGCAGTGCAATTGAAATCAATTGGTAATTCAATTTCAATTTATTGATGGGTAATCCTTGGTCCTCAGCTTATCTTTCAAACCAAAAAAAAAAAAAAAATCATCTTTTTGATGTGTCGATTCAAAATTGGAACCATTCTATTTTTAGATCACTTATTAAAGATTATCTTTATAAAAAAATTAAATCAATTGTAAATCATTGAGTTATATAACTGTTAGCGAATAATAAACAGTCTATAATTAAAGAGTGATTTATTGACCAAATAGTGTGTTTATTCTCTAATAGTTATTCAACCAAACAAGATCTAAAAATATAATAGTTCCAATGTTGAGTTAGCACCGAAAAAATAATTTTTTTATGCTTGAACAACAAGCTGGTCCTTTGCACCAGAGGACCTAAGCATTGCCCTTTATTAATAATTTAAAACAAAAATAATTTGCAATGAGAAGTCAATTGGCAATAGTAAATGAATTGAAATGACAAGTGAGAGATCAAAAATTTGACTTGACAACTGTCATTTAAAATTTGCTCATTTGCTCTTAGTGCCGTACTCAGGCCCATTTAATAATCAGGTCAAGCTGACTCGGCCCGATTATTAGTTTAGCACTATTTTTATTTAGTAGTGTTTTTGCTAGAAGCGGTTCTGTAAAGAAGCACATATAAAATTTTATAAAAATTTTAAGTGGTTCATGCAAAAGCGCTTGAAATGTGTCTTGATGGAAGCACTCAGGTACTTCTCAAAAAACTTCTTAAAAGCGCTTTTATAACCCAGAAGTATTTATATATATTTCTGTCAAACGCTACTAAGGGCCCATTTGGCAGTTCTTTTAGAATTGCCAAAAGCGTTTTCAAATTAATAAAAACGCTTTTAGTAGTGTTTTACAAAAATATATATATGTGGTTTTGAGTTATAAAAGCGCTTTTAAGGAGTTTTTTGAAAAGCACCTGACAGGTGCTTTCATCAAGAAGCACTTTAAGTGCTTTTGCATGAACAACTTAGAATTTTTATAAAAATTTGTATGTGCTTCTTTCCAAAACCGCTTCTAGTAAAAGCATTACTAAATAAAAGTGCTTCTAAGAAGCAATGCCAAACAGGCCCCAAAAGTGCTTTTATTAATCTGAAAGTGTGCTAGGCTATTCTAAAAGCACTGCCAAACGAGTCCTAAATATTAAAACTAATAAATCAAAAACTTAATTTTTTAAATTAATTAACAATGTCAATATAAATTTAAAATATAGCAATTATTAAGAAATAAGTTTGTAATTGAATATATAATTATTTTTTAAAAACATTTTTATTTATAGAACTAAAAATTAGTCTTTAAATTTTAATAATAATTGAGAAACTAATATAAACGGGTTGGCCCAAAAGAATAGAAAACCTTGGCCCGACCCATACTACTTTAAATGGATCGGGCTTGTGTTGGACTCTAACTGGTCCGACCCATTGTACACCTCTAAATCTATAGTTTATAAAATAGTAGAGGGACCTATCATGGCAAAAAAAGTGATAGGAGGAGAGAGAGTCTGCCAAGTGGCTAGGTGTGAATGGTTGCTGGCCTACGTGTTGGCCCCGTGGGCTTACTGCAACAGCATTACATGTTGGGGCTGCTTTTTGGACCAACTGGCTGGTTTTTTTTTTTTAGCTCATGTGAATACATTTTAGTTTTTTTTTTTTGGCTTTTTAACTGTTAGTGTTGGCGTTTTTTATTGAGCCAAGCAGGACGTGTGAAAACAGTCAAAAATTTGAAATTTTCGACCGTTGATTGCATGAGCCCTCTGTTTTTTTTAACACTTCAACATTTCCGTCTCCCTATCTATATGTGTACTCCGTAATTTTATTTCCACATCATTTCATCTCCTATGGACCTATGGTTGTGCATTTCCTCTACAAGTTGTCGTAGTGTTAATTTACTTCTTCACAAATTGTCTATTTTTCCCATCAAAGATGATAAAAAAAGGGCGTAGCCCTATGTCGTGCTTATGTTCAAATTTTCGAAGATTCGATCATTAGTGTGGATCGAAACTAAAAATATTTTGGGTTCGAGCACATGAAAAGTATGTTGAGCTCACCCGTGACAACACAAGCGAACACACAATCGAGGCTCGCAAGTCCAAGTGACACCTAATAAAGAAGCAAGTCATATATATATTATCATGTTTGTTTTAAACAAGTCGACAACTGTAGGCAAAGTGGGGTCTTCAAAACCGACTGAGTAAGATTATTAATGTTTTAATATTATCAATTATATCGTATAATTTTTTAGTATTATCATTATAATTTATAATTTTGTAGAGTTTTATTATTATCAATGTATGACATTATTAACTTTAGTACTTCTAACTATTGTTTCAATGTTATTATTGTAACACGAATTTTCCAAAAGGATAAACTTGGAAAATAAAAGATCTTGCGAAAATGAACAAACCTTGGAGAAGTTAGGAGACACCGGTGTGGTGCTGACTAACAGCTCAGTAACGGTTAAGTTAGTAAACAATATCAATTATCAACTCAAAGTAGTAGGCTCGGAGCTTAGAATAACTTAGCTTTGAATGAATTAATTTTCATGGCCTAAGAATTGTAACTAACCAAGCTTGTAATCACCAAGAAGTATACTCCTAAAAGGAATGAACTCTCACGCTTGAATCCTTATTTGGGGAGGATTCAAGCCCACCTTTTGTTATGGAGGAAGTCTAATCCTAATTGGATTCTCCTTCTCTACCTGTTGGGGGTTGGATGGACGACGAGGGAGGTTCTCCATGCGCCACTAGCATGGCGATAACCTCAGTTTTATGTTGATTCGTCCCAAGGTACTCTGTTTATGAAGAGGTCCTACCTTATTTGTTTGTTTGATAGTTCGTGCACCTCCCAACTTGGCTAGGTACTCCCGTTAGATTGATGGGAGGTACTCGTGCTCATAATTCTTTTAGAGACCACCTAGTAGAATGACTACCTCATAAAGGTAGCCATGCTAATAACTCTAGATTTAGAACAATTTCAATGTTTCATTCTTCTCCAAGATGGAGGTATAAATAGTACACACGTTATATACAATTTAGGAAAGAATGAGAAAGTCAGCTATGCTATAAATCCTACCAACCACATTATTTTATAATCCCTAACAAAACTGTAAATCCCACTAATTTCTCTAATTAGTTTCAATAGTTGACTCTATGCTAACACTCCCCCTGAAGTTGGTGCATGTATATCGCACATACCCAACTTGATAAGTGAGTCAATAAACACCCTGCTAGCCACTGCTTTAGTGAGTATATCTGCAAGTTGATCTTCAGACTTCACAAATGGAAAATTAATAATTCCATTCTCAAGCTTCTCCTTTATGAAATGCCTGTCAATCTCCACATGTTTAGTCCGATCATGCTGAACAAGATTGTGAGCAATATCTATAGCTGATTTGTTATCACAATATAGATTCATTGCCACTTTTGGTTTACAATTCAAGTCATTTAGTAAGTTTTTCAACCAGAGCAATTCACATACCCCAAATGCCCCTCTATATTCAGCTTCAGCACTTGATCTGGCTACTACCGGTTGCTTCTTACTTCTCCAAGTAACAAGATTTCCACCTACAAAGGTAAAGTATCCTGAGGTAGACCTTCTGTTGTCAGCTGAACCTGCCCAATCAGCATCAGTATAGCCTTCAACTTCCAGGTGGCCATGATTAGAGAACAATAGACCTTTGCTTGGAGCTGACTTCAAGTACCCCAATATGCGATCTACAGCTTCCATATGAGGTTTTCGTGGGTCATGCATGAACTGACTTACCACATTTACTGCATATACAATATCTGGTCTGGTATGAGATAGATAAATCAATTTTCCCACAAGTCTCTGGTATCTTCCTTTATCAATAGGAGAGGCATTTAAGCATTCAAAAAGCTTGTGGTTCTGCTCCATAGGAGTGTCAACTGGCTTACACCCTAACATTCTAGTCTCAGATAACAGATCAAGAACATACTTTCGTTGGGATAAGAAAATCTCGTGCTTTGATCGAGCTACCTCAATCCCAAGAAAATATTTCAGGTTTCCAAGTTGCTTCATCTCAAATTCAGAGGCTAAATACTTCTGTAAGCTAGAAATTTCCTCATGATCATCACCTGTTACTATCATATCATCAACATAGATAATTAGAACAGTGATTTTACCTCTTCTATGTTTAAAAAACAAAATATGATCTGAGTTACTTTGTTTGTAGCCAAAATTCCTCATAGACTTGGTGAACCTGCCAAACCAAGCTTTAGGAGATTGTTTCAATCCATACAAGGCCTTTTTTAATTTACACACCATTCCTGTATCTGAATACTCTAGTATACCTGGAGGAGGATCCATATACACTTCTTCAATAAGGTCTCCATGTAAGAACGCATTTTTGACATCAAACTGAAGAAGTGGCCAGTTCTGATTAGCCGCTAATGACAAAAGTACCCTCACAGTATTAAGCTTGGCAACCGGTGCAAAAGTTTCTTAATAGTCTACACCATAGGATTGTGTATACCCTTTTGCAACTAGTCGAGCTTTGAATCTCTCAATAGACCCATCTGCTTTGTGTTTGACTGCAAACACCCATCTACATCCCACGGTCTTCTTTCCCTTTGGTAAATACACAAGCTCCCAAGTAGCATTTTTCTCTAATGCTGCCATTTCCTCTGCCATAGCTTTGATCCATCGAGAGTCTATCAAAGCTTCCTGCAATTTACTAGGAATAGAGACAAAGGATAATTGTAGTACATAAGATGCATATGACTTGGACAACCTATGAGACGACACATGATTGTTTATAGAATACTTCACTTTAGTTCTAGGATCAGGCTCATATCTAATAGGTGGTTGACCACGATTAGACCGGGGTGGAAGATGATATTGAGAAGGTATAGAACTAAGATTAGTTTCATTAACTAAATTATGTAACTCAGAATCAAGAGTAGGATCAAGTGATACCTCTAAGGAGTCATCCAGAGAAGGGAGTGGCAGTGGTTCTCCTGTAGAAATAGGAGACAATGTACTATCATGGACTGGAGCTTCACTCATATCAAGTGAGTCTTTGGTGGAGGATGAGGATGTGTCAGTAAGTTCGAGTTCTCCACTTGAGTTCTTAGAAATAGTAGAAGGTGGAACCATTTTAAAGAACTCTATATCATCATGATTCTGAACTTCTGCCAAAGTCTCCCCCTGAAGGGAAGAATCAGGTCCTGCTTTGGAGTAGAACAGCACATGTTCATGAAATGTGACATCAATAGAAACATAGAACTTTTTAGAGGAGGGATGATAACACCGATAACCCTTCTGAGAAGTGCCATAGCCAACAAAGACGCATTCTAACGCTCGTGATTCAAGCTTGTGACGTTGATGAGTATGTAAATGAACATACACCACACAACCAAAAACACGGGGGGGTAAATGAACAATTGAAGAGAGAGAACAGTGATCAGATAACACATCCAACGGCCTCGAGAAATTCAGAACACTAGATGGTGTTCTATTGATTAAATAGACAGCAGAACTCAAGGCTTCACCCCATAAGTAAGACGGAACCTGGCCTCCAAGCAACAAAGACCGGGTGACTTCCAAAAGGTGTCGATTTTTCCTCTCTGCAACCCCATTTTGTTGAGGAGAGTTAGGACAAGATGTCTGATGGAGAACACCAACTGAATTCATAAAGTCAGTCAATTCTCTATTAACATACTCCCCCCCATTATCGGAACGGAGAATCTTGATAGATATACCAAATTGAGTGAGGATCATCTGATGGAAGATACGAACCACTGCACAAGCATCACTTTTATTGCGGAGAAAATATATCCAGGTCATCCTGGTACAATCATCAATAAATGTAATGAACCATCTCATCCCATTGTGTGTAGATATAGGGGCAGGACCCCAAACATCTGAATGAACCAATGCAAAAGGAGTTTCAGCTTTATTATCATGTGAAGGAAAAATAGTACGATGGCTTTTTGCCATCACACAAGTGTCACAAACAAAATCTGAAAGACTACAATCTCTAAATAAAGAGGGAAACAATCTTCGCAGATAACCAAATGAAGGATGACCTAGTCGGCGGTGCCATAACCAAATCTCTTTTTCATTTTTCAGCTTGCTGTCACCCATAACATGAACCAGTGCTTCATTACTTGATCGTGGGAACCTATGATCCAGATAGTACAAGTCGCCACATCGTTTACCACTGCCAATCCTCTCCTTCGTATGAATGTCCTGGAAAACACAGTGAGTAGGAAAAAAAGTGACAACACAATTATGAGACTTGGTGAATTTGCTAATAGAAATAAGGTTGCAGTTTAAGGATGGAACAAATAGAACATCTGAGATAGATAAAGAAGAGGATAAGGACACTGTGCCGATTCCAACTACTCGAGAAGACACACCATTAGCATTAGTAATGACAGATTTTTGACAACTAGACGCTAAATGGTTGAACATATAGCGGTCACACGTCATATGATCAGTAGCACTTGAGTCAATTATCCAAGGACTATTTCTAGTAAAAGAAGGAATGCTAAGGACAGAATTAGACATACCAGACTTGGCAACGAATCCAGAAGCAGTGAGGTTGCTTTTGGAAGGTTGTGTCATAGACTCAAAGGTTAAGGTCACATGAGAAACCTGTCCTGCTTTCTCTGTTTTCTTCTTCTCATACCATTCAGGAAACCCATTCTTTTTGAAGCAAGTTTCGGCAACATGGTTTATCCTATTACAATAGGTGCACTTCCGATTAGATTTCTTGGGATCAAACCCAGTACCCGTTTTCTTGGCAACAAAGGCTCCTCCATTAATCACATTTTTACCCATCATAGCTTCTTGGCGATTAGCTTCAGAACACACAGTAGCATAAGCTTCCCGTAAACTTGGAAGAGTAGGAGATGATAAAATCCGACTACGAACCCCATCAAGGCTAAAGTCAAGACCAGCAAGGAAGATATAAAGGCGATCATCATTAATTTCCGTAGCCCGTGTACGAATATCGTCCGCATGTTGTAATGCACAGGGACGAAGAGCATCAAGTTCCTGCCAGATTTTTTGCAATGTTCCAAAATAGTTCATAACAGAGCCACCATTTTGTTTAGTAGTAATTACCTGACACTGGAGTTGGTAGGCTTTGTTAAAATCTTGATTCACAGAATATTGCTGTTGAAGTGCCTCCCAAATTTCTTTGGCAGTCTCAAGACGTTGAAACATAGATCTCACCTCCCGAGTCATAGAGTTCAACATCCAGGATTTGACCAAACAATTTTCTTCATCCCAAGTCTCATATGCAACAGAATCTGGAGCAGGCGCAGATCGAGAACCACTAATAAAACCCCATCTTCTTCTTCCAGTAATATTGATGCGAGCATTAATGGCCCAATCAACATAATTAGTACCATCTAATTTTTCAGGCGCAATAGAAGCAGTAATCTCATTAGAGGAGAGCGACGGCAGAACTGCTATCTGTTTAGAGGCAGCTTTAGAAGATTCTATATCCTCTGACATTTTTCCTTTTTTATTTTTATTTATTTTTTTATTTTTTTATAAACACAAAACAATTACCCAACTATATATATATATATATATATATATATTTTTTTTTTAAAAACAAAACAAACCGAGATCCTTGATGCAGATACGCTCCAAGGATTGAAGTAGGTGGCACGATGATGGTGCAGAAGACACAGATCGAAACAAAGGAGTCCTGGATTAATGCCGGCACAGAGAACAGCGATCCAAACACAGCAGCTCTCACGGGCCTGGACGACAGCGTGACTGGCAGGGTAGGAGTAGAGGCGTGATGACGATTTAGTAGCAGCTGCGCTTGGACGACGGCGTGACTGGTCGGGTAGGAGCAGGGGCGTGATGCGCCGCGGCTGACAGCGGAAGGAAAATAGTGACGTGCTTTGTCACTGGCAAGTCGCAGACACCAGCGCCAAAGGAGTAAATTTATGTATTTAGGAAACCTAAACCTAGAGACAGAGAGCCCAGAATCGAATGTACTGGAGCTCTGATACCATGCTAATAACTCTAGATTTAGAACAATTTCAATGTTTCATTCTTCTCCAAGATGGAGGTATAAATAGTACACACGTTATATACAATTTAGGAAAGAATGAGAAAGTCAGCTATGCTATAAATCCTACCAACCACATTATTTTATAATCCCTAACAAAACTGTAAATCCCACTAATTTCTCTAATTAGTTTCAATAGTTGACTCTATGCTAACAAATCTCATATTGGTCCTGTATTCGATTATCATAGGTTCCTCAAGGAGTGGGCACGGTGTGGTTTGGTACGCCGTGTGTGCAAAACCATGCATCGCGCTATAAATATATAAACGGTGTGGTTTGGTGTATTGCACCTTAAGAATTAGAGGAAAACCAAATCAAACCAAACCTTATACGGTTAGGGTTTGGTTTGGTATTACGGGTAAACAATTAAGCTTATACACAATTTAGTATGTTTTTGAGTATTTTTTTAGCCCAAATATGTTTTTGAGCTTTTTTTTTTTTNTTTTTAGCTCAAATATGTTTTTGAGCATTTTTTTAGCCCAAATTAAAAAAGACTAACAACTAACAAAGTAACAAGTATATGTAATATACAAAGTCCAAATTCTAAATTTCAAATATGTTTAATAGTGTTTCATAATTGATAGTTCCACTTTCTAAATTCCAATTCAACCAAAAGTCCAAAACAAATTAAACAATAAACCATAAATAATTTTTTTGGTCACTTTTCAATTTAAAATCATATATAAACCATAAATATATTTATAAAATTATAATTTCATATATATATATATATATATATTTATGATGAGGTTTGGTTCAATTTGGTTTTATAAGGTGTAAAACCGGCACCTACCCTTATTAGGAACGGTTTGGTTCGGTTCTTGTAATGGTATTTGACCAAAAAAGTCAACATAGTTTTTTACGATTATTTAGGGACGGTTTGGTTCGGTCTCGTGATTTTACGATGAAAATGTCTATCCTTATTTATTATTGCAAAGATTATCTACTTTGTTGGTTCTTATTCACTATTTTAACTATTGTAAGGTATTTTGAATTCTCACATCACTCCTTAAGGGTTATTTTGTATCACTTTACTCCTGAAACTAATTTTATTTATCACTTTACCTTACGTTACTATTTTTCTATTTTTACAAATTTTGAAAATTAATTATAAATAGTTTTGGATCTAGAAAAATACACGAAAAATTCATATGGACTTGTTTTGACTAGTACTAATTTATCATAGGGTCAAATTACTAATTTTCCCTCTGACTATATTAAAATTTTAAGACTTAACACTTTGAACCTACAAATTTTCTTGAAACATTTGGAGGGGCAAATCTGAATTCATTTAGTTGTTGGTTTATCATTAGAAAAACCATAATCCTTTATACATTCAACTCTTGTTATCTTATTTCTATATCTACGTTTTTTACAAATTTTGAAAATTAATTATAAATAGTTCTGGATCTAGAAAAATACACGAAAAATTCATATGGACTTTTTTTGACTAGTACTAATTTATCATAGGGCCAAATTACTAATTTTCCCTCTGACTATATTAAAATTTTAAGACTTAACACTTTGAAACCTACAAATTTTCTTGAAACATTTGGAGGGGCAAATCTAAATTCATTTAGTTGTTGGTTTATCATTAGAAAAACCATAATCCTTTATCATTCAACTCTTGTTATCTTATTTCTATATCTACGATTGAGCTAATTTTTTACCGAGATGATAATTGAGTGGAGAACTAATAAATGAACGGTTCGAATCGTAGAAAACATGATCAAGATGTGAGTTTTTGTTTACATAAATGAAAAAAGTGGCATTGGGACTTGGGTGAAGAAGACTCAAATTCGTCACCCAAAGTGACTTCGAGAGAAGAAGATGCAGCTTTGTCTTTGGTCACTTTGGGAGATGAAGCTTGAAGTCCTACTGAACTTTGGGAGACGAAAGAAGTTCGTCGCCTAAAACTATGGGTTTAGGTGATGAAGTTGCAGCTTCGTCTTCCAAAGTTTCGTAACACAGACTAATTTTTCTTATAGTGTAGAAAGTTAATATATATTAAGCTAACTATTTTTTTTAGCCTACCACATAGTATAATCTCATAATCCAAATTATTTATTTTTTAGGCCCCACTTCAAAGATCATTTTGGTAAAAATCTCATATATTAGAAGTCTGTAGCAATTTGACTATATAATAACAATCATTTATAATCCAGACGATAATTCAATGACCAAACTATGCATCAGCTTAAAACAAAAAACAAAAACAAAATCTAGAACACCATCACTATCATCCTAACATTTTCTCTCAGCCGTTCATGGTAAGTGGAACCCTGTCTACAAAAACAAAATCTAGAACACCATCACTATCATCTTAACATTTTCTTTGGGGTGAGGAAGGGTACGATGCCCTTCTCTCAGCCGTTCATGGTAAGTGGAACCCTGTCTTCCATCCATTCCGCACCAAACTTTGCATAGCATTGTTTTGTTTTCCACAAAGCAATCTTAAAGCAGCCAATAACTTTATTATCCAAAAGAAAAGTAGCTAATCACTTTAATTTGTGTGAGAGCTAGGAAGTACATGTAAATGGCTAAAGTAAGCATGACTACTTTCCCCTTTATTGAATGAATTTAGCCCAATTACGACAAAAGAGAGACAGTTAAAAGATTGAATAAATTAAGTCCCTCCAAATGTTGAG
Source organism: Purshia tridentata (assembly GCA_003254885.1). Lineage (NCBI taxonomy): Eukaryota > Viridiplantae > Streptophyta > Magnoliopsida > Rosales > Rosaceae > Purshia > Purshia tridentata. Next base: position 6,255 of record QANT01003211.1, on the reverse strand, counting down.
GGTGGATGTGATGAATCTTAGAATTAGCTAGACTAGCTATTCAAAGTTCGATTCCCTCTTATGCAACAAAAATAAAAAAGATTGAAAAGAAACTGAATAAATGATTGCCTTAGAAAAGTTTGAGTATCCAACTGCAGTCTACAACAAATTAGTAATGGGTGAAGAGTCACTAAATACATTACTCTCTAAAGCTTTATTGATCCAATGTGTGTGGTAATAATGTGTGATATATTAATTAGTAATTGGTGTCACTTAAGCCAAACACGTAAATAATAAATATTGGGTGACGTAGAAATACTTGTGACAATTAGGTCTATAACATGTGTATAACATGAAAGAAATTTGATGATTCAACTTAAAATCAATTGATAATAGATAAAGGCTCAACACCATATAGATCACTACGAAAGATTTTTTTTTTTTTTTTTTTGTCAAACCTATGTAAAACTTTACTTATCTGATATAGGATACTCTTAAGAAAGAAAACCTTAATATGACATTAGAAGTATATAAATTAATAAATAATCTTTTCATATAATCATATCTATTAATATATAAGGTATGTTCAGATAGCAGTTCAACTGATGTCATCCACAAATAAGTAAAAATAAAAATAATTAGCTAAATAAAGATCTTTGCTGGCCCATTGCACCAAGAAGAAAATATGTGTGTATTGAATATACTACATATATTAAATTATTTTATCAAGTTTAAGATGGTGTGATTTTTGAAGATGGTGTGAGAATAGGTTCTTCTATTACTATTCTATGGGGAATGCTAACGTTTTCCTTTCTACTAGACTCTTATAGACTTTTTTCAAGTTACAGACTTTTGCAAAATTTATATATTTGCACAGAGTTCTGCAGAGTTTTACAGAGTGTATAGAAATCCTTATAAATCCAGAGAGAAGAGGTCGGATTTATAATGACTTTGAAATACACATAAAAATCTTCTAAAGTCTTTGGAAATCCATCATTAAATGAAGTCTATAAAAGTCTATGACTTTTTTAATACGTGTAGATTTTTATGGACTTTTTAAAAGTCATTAAAAGTCTTAATTGAATAATACATAACTTTTATAGACTCCTTAACATTCTCAATTGAATACATATAGATTTTTAAGAACTTTTTTAAAGTATTTAAAAGTCTTAGTTGAATACCACATGACTTTTAAACTCTATAAAAGTCTTTTAAAATCCATATACAATGCATCCCACTTATTTTACAATGTAGTCTCATAATTGAAATCGTTCGTTCTTTTGATCAGCATCTAAATATCATCTATGTAAAATATCAACTGAATCGGAAATTGTTTGGCCATTGATTGTATCCAAAAATAACACTTGGGCTTTTGTGGCCAAGAAAGTGCATCTTGGCCATTTTCGTATTTGTGGCTAAGGAAGTGCTTGTTGGCCAATTTTGATTTGTGGCCGAGGAAATGATTGTTGGCCAATTTCCATTTGTGGCCAATGAAGTGTTTATTAGCTATTTTTGTGTTTGTGGCTAAGGAAATGCATGTTGACCATTATCGTGTCAAGGAAATTCTAGTTGGCCAATTTTATTTTGTGGCGAAGAAAATTTTGTTGGCCTATTTCTCTTCACTTTTGGCCAAGAATGGTTTTTGGCCAACTCATTATGTGGCCAAGAGGTGTTTTAACCCACTTCCCATTAATTTGTGGTTTAAGGGCTAAGGTTCACTCAGGAGCCAATGATTGCTTAACTTTATTTACTTGCCTACGTAGCCCATGACCCAAAAAAAGGGGGCCTAAAATTGATAAGTCCATTTCAGTAAGGGTCGGTAGAAATTTTCGCAGCCTATTTACGCGACTAACTTCGAATTTCAAGTTCAAGGTTACTTAGAGATGAAGTCGTTAAGTAATGAATCCAACTTTGGAAGGAATTAATATCATCATTAATGATGAAATTTGATCTAATATCCTTAAAAGGGAATACTATCCACCTTCTCCACCGAACTTCTCATTTATTATTCTTATTTCACATTGTAAATTCATGATCAGAACTATATATTTGTTAGATTTAACTATGAAGATCATCTCTATAAATAATTAATCACATTAGAAATCATTTACTTATGTAACTATGTTTAAATTTTATTATTCTTATTTCACATTGTAAATTCATGATTAGAACTATATATTTGTTAGATTTAACTATGAAGATCATCTCTATAAATAATTAATTAGATTAGAAATCATTTACTTATGTAACTATGTTTAAATAAACAGACGGTTTTAATAACAATTTAATTCACCATTAGTTTATTTGTAGCAATTACATGATCAAACAATTTTCAATTTAGTTTATTTTTTACAGAGATGATATTGAAATAATTATCTAAAATATGAATGGTTCGGATTATGAAAATATATTGTAAAATGAGCATAATAAAGGAAAAGGTCGATGAAGAAGATGAATGGAGAAGGTGGATAACATTCCTCGTCCTTAAAATGCCTTTTTGGAGTGAATTTGAAAAGTCTTGATGAACAAGTTACCTAGTTGGACAATGACTTAGTACGATTAAGCAATGACTCCTATATGAAAGAAAGAATTTCAATGTCAATCAATGACTAAAGCTTGGCTGGCAAGAAGGAATCCAGAAGCTTGAGTCTTATTTAAACTAGGAGAAGGAAGATGATTTTGGACCAAGAAATGACCCATATATTACCTAGGATTATATCCTAACATCTTTATAAATAGATGAATTTGAGGAAGAAAAGGATACACATTTAGCAATCATCACACCCAAGCTCTCAAGTCTTCAAGAATCTATCAGAGTTCTTTAGCTTTCGATTTATTTTTAGTTGCTACTATTCGATGTGGTTTTACGTTAAAGATCATTAGGATTGTGGCTCTACCATCATCCTCACAAGGGTTGTGGCATAGATTTATTTTATGCACTTTTGTTTTATGTAATTGGATTTTTCTTATTTCAATTATTGTCCAAGCTCTTTGCTCAATACATAGATGTTTATTTTGTTCATTATTCTATTTAATATTGAGGCTGATTTGGTTGACAACAATAGTGTTGAAAATTGTTTGGGAATTAAATCCAAACTCCTACCTTCATGCAACAAGTAATGAATTCGATGAAGAGAAATAATAATAATAATCAAAGCCAAGAAGACAGATAAACAGATAAACAAGCACATACAATCGCACTGAGATTTTACGAGGTTCGGCAAAATTCTGCCTACGTCCCTGGGAGAGCTCTCCGTTTTTCACTATAAGATAAATAAGTACAAGATTACAATTGAAATAAATCATATAACCCAATCCTCAAATCCCTTATACACCCTCTCTCAAAGTGTTTACCAAGAACCTTAGTTCGTTTACCCAAGATTAATTAACTAATCTTGATCTCACCAACCTAGATTGTGTGCCTCTCAAGAACTCTCAAGACTAACTCTCTGAATTCGGATTCTATCTCGTTCTCTTAGAGTTTCTAGAGCCTAAAGGTCCTATTTATACATAATAGGCCTTTAGAGAACAAATCCAATTGAAGTAGGAAGCCTAAAACCATCTAAAACTAGAAAAAATGTGGAGAACCACTTGTGGGACCGGTTTTCTGGGTAGAGGATCGGTCGTCCAGTAGCTTGGAACCCAAAAACCATGCCAATCCTCTGTAGGACCGATCCCATGGCAATAGGACTGGTCTTCTGGGGAATTTCTTCGAAATTTTTTATCCTTTGGTCGGTCCACCTGAACACGAAACTCTTACAACCTCCCTAACTTCAACCAAACCTCTAAGGACACTTCCATGGCCTTGAAACACCTCCGATTATGGGCCAAAACACAATAATAGCATCGAGTTCCATTATAGTTTCACTATTCATAGCTATTTTATCCTTTTGGCCAATTTTATCACTGCATTCACAAGTTCAACCACACCGTTTTAAGGAGGCTAAGACTTGACTTGGACTTCGAATCTGATTAGAGGCCTTGTCTTCGAGGCTTGAAAAGAACTTAGGGCAAGAGTGGTTCCTAACTTAATTGGCAATGCAATCGTTTAGATTCGATTTTCAGATTTAGGTGCATCTCCCAACATAACAATCCCAATTTTTATTGTAACCTAGTTTGAGGTCCAATAGTGGCATGTCCCTCCACTCAAATAAAAATGGAACAAACTTCACTTTTGGCCAACCTTGACCGAAAAACTAAACAGCCATGTAAAGTTATGAAATAAACATATGACGATATAACTATTAACAAAAATTTCTATTTATTTGATCATAGTTATATAACCAAACGATTTTCGATTTAGTTAGTTTTTTGTAAAAACAACCATTAAAGGGTAATCTAAAAAATGAACAGTTCCAATTACAAAATGAGAAAATAAAAAAATATATAGTAAAGAAGATAGAAACGAAAAGGTAAATAGCATTTTTCCTACTAAACGTATTAAATTTATGGCATGTAACGCACAAAAAAAGATTTTCCAATAAGATTTTGTTTATGTCTTTATTGCAAATAGGCACTTGCATATGTAAGAGCATTTGGTAGCAAATTTGATGAGCCGCATAAGAAAAATTTACTCTAACAGCCTCATCAAATGCACTCTTCAAATTGGAGACCCAAGGTCAACTCTTTAAATTTGAAGAGTGAAGTTGGCTCCTCAAACATTAATATATTCATTTTTAATTTAATGAAAGCTTAAAATTTAATGAAATAATAATTTAGTTTAAAAAGAGAACATAAAAATATAATAAGATAATGATTTTGAAGATCTTGTTGGAGTTCATAATTTTAAAGTAGCAAATTTTGTTCTTTAAATTGCCACATAGATAAGCAAGTAAAATTTGAAAAGCCAAATTTGCTTTTTCTCTTGCAGATGCTCTAACATTATAATTGCCCATACGCTTACAATTACAATTGCAACCCATATGCATGCAAGAACCAGCTAATTAAAATCCATCACTATATAATATGAATAATTAATAATTAATAACCAAACTCGATCACACTTCTTCGTGGTGTAGAAAGTCGGTGGAAGAGTCAGACCATGCACTTTAATATCAGTCTAACGCATCACACGTATGAATATTTATTCCAGTTTAGTCACGTGAATATATGGTTAATTAATAGGTATACATATAGAATATATTTTACTGAAACGTTTCAATATTAGTGTATGTGACCTAATGCCTTTTGTACCAATTAATTAAGAGTTAATAGTCATTTTGGTCTCTAGATTATTACACTTATATCAATTTAGTCCCCAGACTTCTAATTTGAAAAATTAAGGACTCTGACATTTTCAATTTTGTCAATTGAGGATTTTTTCATCAATTTACATATTTTTTATCCAAATTTAACAAGAAATAAAGAAGAAAAAAATGATGCATGAGGAAAAAATAGTAAGGTCTAAATGAAAAGAATCATTAATTTTGCCCTAAAAAAGGAATTTAAATGATGTTATAAAAACATAAATTTGGATAAAAACTGTGTAAGTTAATGAAAAAGTCTTTAATTAGCAAAATTGAAAAAGTTAGAGTCCTTAATTTTCAAATTAGAAGTATGGGGATCAAATTGATACAAGTATAATAGTCTGGGGATCAAAATGACTATTTACCCATTAATTAATAACTTTTGCCCTCCTAATGTGAGATTATGAGTGTGCAAATGCTCTAATCGAACGACTTTAATTAATTTCTCCAACACTTTTTAAAGCAACATCAAAATATCAATCACAAATTCACAATCGATAATATCATCACTTATTTGTTTCCTTTTGAGTTGGTCAACAAGAAGCGTGCTTTTGGAAGACCTACTTGGAGGTTTTTAGTTTCAAAGACTTTGTTTTTTTTATATTTTGTTTTTTATGAGGGAATTGTGATTTTATTCAAGTAACGTCATAAGTTCAAAGAATTCAATTTCGGATTCCAATAAACTTTCGATGATTAAAAAATATAAAAGTTTTAAATGAAATTCGACAGAATTTCAATTTCGATGAAAATTAAGACTAATGATACTTTTAACAAAGTTTTAATAATTTCGATTTGGTAATATTTTGGGTAGGGGTGGGCATCAACCCGCCCACCACCATTTATCGCCCGAACCGCCATCCGTTTAGTCTTCACCCGATCCACCCAATAGTCGATGGCTTGGATTTGGGTTTCCTCCTTCACCGCCCATCACCACCCGTTTAACCGATTATGTAATATAGGAAATATGATAGATGTATTTTACAAGATTTAAGGCCTAGTAAAATTATTATATATTTACATAATTACTTTA
>QANT01003210.1:0-32616 GCA_003254885.1 Purshia tridentata | reverse complement strand
GAAATACAATATTCATTTTTTTATTTGATCACGATTAAGTGTTTTAATGTTTTTTGATTTACTTAAGCTTTTTTTTTTAATGATCTTTCAATTTAGACCTAATAAATAGTTAATTCATATTTTTGAACAACAATGCAAAATATACCCCCACAATATATCCCTCAAATAATATTATTTGAAAGCCTCTTATGCCCTGTTTGGTTGGTAAAATGTGTTATTTAAGAATGTCATATTATGCATGAGTCATATTTTGGCCCATCTGAGTAGCTGTAAATTAGAAAATTTTGACGAATTAGATCTGATTACGATATATTAAAATTATGATTTTAAAAAATAAAAATTAAAATAATGGAACCAAAGTGCAACTCATTTGTAATACAAGGACCCCAGCGCTTCTCTCCTAATCCCTCCCATCCTAGACTCCCTAATCCCACTCCTTCTCTTTGCCCTCAAAATCTACCTCTTCAAATCCCAAAAACCTTAAGCTCAAACCGCCAACCACCTTTGGCGACACCAACGGCAACGAGGTAAGGATGTGGAAATCATAATTGCTTGTCCGTGAGATTTACTTAATTAGCCCTCAAAGCCAAAGGCCATTGAGTAACTCAAAATTTCATAATTTTAACTAAAATGGTTTTTTGAACAAACAAATCAAAGTTTAAAATGTTGACTCCTATCGAACCAATCTGATATATTTTGACTGGCAGAGGATCCACCTCCCTAAATTATACATTTCTATGGTTCAAGTTTCAACCGTTAGATTGCTCTATTATTTTTTCGTAGTACGAGCCAGATAATTGAATAGCTCCTCCTAGGGTCCTAGCTAGCTCTCGTCTTGTATAGCACAGATGACGTACCAAAAGTGACCTCATAAATGGCTTTTAAGTGACATAATTTAAGTTCTTAAATTTCGTCAGCCACACAAATTAAATAAAATGCAGATTACAATATTCCAACGAAACCATTAACTAAAGTACTCAAAATCTCGAAGTCCAAAGAAGAGGGATTGAAAATGAAACTAATTAGTAATATCCCCAACAAATCAAGGAAGAAATTATAGCAAATCCTAATTAAAATATATGCAAACTTGTTTACGATCGATTTATTACTTTCAATCATCCACGCATTTAGATGATTGACAATCAATTATAATATAAACTCTAATTCTATGAAAATATATAGATATGGATTAAAATGATATTGCTTGTTTCAATCACCCACGTGCATGTGGATGATGTTGTTGATCAACATTCATCGATTAATATGGGCTCAACAATTGTCATGGTAAGGTATATACACGTGGATTTGATTAGGACAGAATTTGTGACTTAAAGAATCTTTTACGATTTTAACAAAATTATTTTTTAAATTCACATTTAATGATTTATATAGCAATTTGAATAGTAAATTTTTTACTCTAAAAAATACTCTTTTAATTTTAAAAATTTGTATCTATTCTATGCATTATTTAAATTTTTTTTATGCACTAATTATTTGTATTTTTTTATGCACTATTTATTTTTAAAGTTTAATTTATCAACTAAAAATATATTATTAGAGAAAATAAAATAAAAAATTATATAAGAATTATAAATAAAGTTAAATGTCATTAATATTTGAAGAGAGAAAAGTGAGTTCTAGATTTAAAGAAAGAAAAATTGAATTTCTAATTAAAAATTTATTTTGAAGAGTTTTTTAAAGTTTAAAATACTCTTTTTTTCTTAAAAAAATGAAAAATTCTTTATTTAAAAAATCTTTTGAAAATGCACTTACTTGTGGCCGATTCTTTATCATTGGGAAGTAAATATCTAACAGCTACAGAATGATCCAACGACGAATAGGGCAATAACTCAATAAGCAGCAGATAAAGCCTATATATATATGTATATGGCTGGAGGAGCCAGTCTGGAAATAGAATATTCAAAGCCATAATTAATGGGTTAATTACTACAAAGTTCCTCTATAAATCATTGTGCATAAACCATATGTTAGCTAGCCAGGCACTGTAGTGAAGCAAACAAAACCTCATCATGGAAGAAGAGTAAAGCTAGCTAGCTAGCTATAATAGGTTCGCTACGCAGGAGAGATGGCGCTGTCGCCTTTGACCCTATTGGGGTTGGGATGCCAGCATCATCTCTTCTGCATAGCAAACCTTGAATGTGCACCAAAACCATTTTGATCAAAATGGGTTTCAGTCAAGTTAGTGCACTTTAAATGGGTTTCATTTTGTGCTCATCCTAATAATCTAATTTTGTGTTTACTGTCATTATGTACGCTTTTTTTTGCAGCTAGTACCGTCCACACTCATGATTGGAGTTCGATCTGCACTTGATTCGGGTGAGCCATATGATTTTGATGTATTATTTCAAAGAATGGTGATTTTCAGAGTTGTCTGAAGGCAGAAGGCCTGCATTTTCAGCTCATTTATTAATGAAGGCAAGTTTGAAATTTCCTCAGTTTCCTCTATGACAAGCTTTGACTTCCAAGACATGATATTTCCCGCCCAAGAATCGCATAAGAATGAGTTCTCACTTCCAAGCATGGAAGAATCTAATTCAGCTGCACTGCACCAAACTTGGATGCCAATGCTTCTTTTTGATTTTATTTTTCTCAATATTTACAGGAGAACAACGGCTGCACAAGAGTATGTACTCGCACCATCTTTACAACAATGGTGCACTCTCGAAGAGATGTACTAGGGGAGTGCAAAAGAGAAGCCTTAACCGACACATGAATATTCTCTTGCCAGATGGTCTTAAGATATTTTGCTGTCAAATTGTTGTTGAAATTGATAAGGTTTAAGCAGTCATTGTAGACCATTCTTGAGGATGGGTGCTTGGCTACTCAAGTTGAATGATCAACAAGGATCTGAGTGTTTGCTGAACTGTTTAAAAAGAAATTAGTGTATTTGGATGCTTGGTTAGTAAGGAATGTTTAGTTAAAAGTTAATTGTTTAAAGGGTTTAAAAATACACATGTTTCCATTTCATTTGGCCACATAAGCAGACTAGTCAGGATAAGAAGGTTCTCAACCAATAAGGACCCATGCGTTGTCCCATTATAACAGTCAAGTGGATCAAGCATACAACAGTAGGTTTGGAATGTGCGAATTTCTGCATGAATTGTCCAAATTTAACATATTGCCCAAGCAACAGAGTTGGTTAAAAGAGGCCAATAGCACAATGCCTTCTACCCGGAGAGCATAAATATAACTGCCTCAAATGAGCAAGCAGACAAACGCAGACGAGCACTATAGTGCTTTAGTAATAGTGTAGCAGAAACAAGAATGCATTTCTCCTGCATTAAAACAATACAGAATGTCCTGCTATATCTGCAATGTCCCGAAAATTCTGGATAGAAACTCTCTATTAGTATGTAAACAACGAATTTTAGACATGGGTACAAAATTAGCAGACACATCTTGCCCAATTTTATGAAAAGAAAAGCAGACGCATTGATTTAAAATGTCACTACAATAAGTGCATGCTTGTTGAGTGCTTCAACAACATAAAAAAAGGATGTGTACTATCGCTAAAATGATTCTGAAAAGCCAACCAGCCAACGATAAATATGTTCAAGGGTGTAAAACAAATTCAAGTAAATAGTGTTACAAATTCCTGGTTTCAAACACCATAGAAACACATCAAAGTTCAACTTAGCTCCTAGTTGACTGTTTCATATTCAGAAGCTCTTCCAGCTACCACGATCCTTCAGCGCCCACTGTTGGATTTTTGAAAGCAGAAAACCCCCAGAAAGTCTTCAAAGAGTAGGGCTGAGATATTGTGACACCTTCTTCAGTGATTTTAGCTATCTGCAATTTCAAATATAAAATGTCTCATCTTACTAGTACAAGTGTCAAACAATGTTCAAGGGACAACAATACACCACAACCTTACAACACAATATTATCATTGACCCTTGAACACTGAACATTGGATTTCCAATTTTGCCTTGCAGCAACTACTACGTTACTTCCAAACTATTTCTCAAATGTCTCATTATAGCTGTCTGATTAAAAAAACCATTAACAGACCTTCCATAGAAATTACAATTTTCTAATTCAACTTTCTTTTTGAAAGTTTTCCAAAGTCAGTAGGGTAGTCTTGGAAGCTTGCACTTCTTATACTCTTCTGAATGCATAAAATCATAACCTCTAAAAGGTTGGGTTTCATAAGATAAAGAAAAACTTCCAAAAAAAAAAGTAGTTTTTAACTCTTTGCACTATGTAATGTAATCCATGACCTGTTATCACAATATATATATATATATATTTATTTATTTATATAAACATAGATATGTAATTTGACAGAATCTACCATAAAACAGCAATTAGGAGGAAACCACAATTTACTAAGGATCCTAATTTCCAAAGGCAGTGAATTACACACTCCAATTGATATCAATTTTTTTTAAAAAAAAATATGGCAGAAATAGAACAATAATATACTCCCTCAACCACATTTTATAACACTTCCTACACTTCATGAACAAAGAATACAGAAAATTTAGGTAGCATCCAGAACCAGATAAATTGAAATAGTAATCCATAGGAAGCAGTATTGAGTAGATTGTCTCACACAAACTAAATCCATAAATATACGCCACAGACCTTCAGCACCATTTTGGATAAGCACATTATCGAGCATATGCACTTGTATAGATATTTTTTTCCCTCTAAAAGGACCCATAATCAACCAAATCCTGCCTTTTATTTTATAAATAAGATCAATAGAAATAATTATTGAATTTTACCTAGCAACTCTATTGTACAATGTGATTTACATTATATATAGATGCTAGAAAACTTGTCAAGTTGAAATAAGACAAATTTTCAAAAGAAAATTTAAATAAAAACCACGCGGTCATGTCCACTTTAAGCACTTTCCGGAGCTAAAATCCAATTTATGAGCAGTAAAATAAATATCCATTCATCAGTGCAAAAGGAACTAATACTCTTGAGGCTCATGAGAGTATCTCCCATGACAAACTAGAAATTATAACCTTGATAAAATTAAGAGTTAAATTTTTAGTAAAAAATTAAGTGCGTATGAGTGTGTATAAAAGAGAGAGGGAGAAACAAAGAGAAAGAGGAGAAAACAAAAATTTCAAATCTGTTAAAAGAAGGTTTATACACGTTGAAGAAGATTAAAGATAACAGACAGGTTGGCTGTCATATGGCAGATAAAGAAAATGAAACAATAGATACGTAAGAAAGTCCTCGGAATTTCTAGGAAAATGATCAAATTTTTTTTTCATTTTTTAACAGCCCAAAACTGATGGAACCTATAACCTATAAAAATATTATTATAGGGAAGCAAAAAAGAAGAAGGAAAAAGAAGTAAATAATGTTATCTAATTACTATACCTGAAGCTTGTTAACAGCAGACCGATCACGATACAGAAGGACACGCATGCATTTCTCCAGCAGCTTAACACCATCTTCAAAAGTCAAGTTCTCATGCCACTCATCACGAAGAATAGGACGTGCAAGATGATTCCCAAATCCAGTGGCCACATGATTGTCCTCAAAATTTACACCTATCATGCTAACCTGGGTACAGATAACCAATATGATAAGTATAAAGTCGCCTAACTCAGATTTATTTATTTATTTAACTTTTTTTTAAGAAAAAGAATCATCTATTTTAAGAGCACATGGTATGCTACATATTGTTAAGGAAAGTCTTAAATGAGCCCTACCATGCCAAGGTACTTCTGTCCATTTTTTACTCCACCAAGGACAAGTGAGTTCCACAGTGGATTGAACTTGTTACGCCTATTGTACATCACACGGGTCAAATAGTTGTGGACCTCTTTAGGTCCCAAAGAGTTCCCATCATCCCACATGTTGTCATATAGGCTGCAACCACCAAACCCAAAATGAATAATCCTCCAACCAACAGTTGCAAATGATAAAAAGAATCATAGCAAAAAGCACAATGAAAACACTAGGGAAGGTAGTTAGCTAATTGTTGCCTTCTACATAATTTGTTTTCTTAGGCAACAATACTTACATGAGCTCATCAAGATATTTCAATATCTCCTGAAAATCACTTATTTCTCCACTTGCGCCAAGAAGAGAATGCTTTCCAATAGACTTCATTCGTTCCACACTCTTGTATCGCAGGGTAGACCCATAAGAACCTATCAATAAGTCCATCATTTTGATATTTTTTAGAAACATGAAAAAGAACATACAGGGTGTCTAAATTTCGCATAATACAAGTAATTAAACTCCAAATACAAACAAAGGGATGATGTGTATTACTAATAAAGTGATGGAAACTAATCTAATTATAGGAAAAACTAATTAAGAAATGAAACAAAAAGATAGAGAAGCCAATTATATGTAACCAAGAAGCTTAATCATTACAGCAGGTGCACAAAATAGCACTCAACAAATGAGAAGAAGAAAAAAATTATAAAATAAAATTTAACCTTTATGCACCGTCAAAAGAAGCATATCCAACTTGCTACATTATTGATAACTTTAAACAGTAACAAAGCAAACTACAAACAACCAGGTATCCATTCATGCAGCCAATAAAAGTTCTGTTAGGACTTAAGTTTTCTTCATAAAATATGTGGAGGAAATTGAAAAAACCCTATATACTTTGATGTTGCGAACTAAGTAAAACCAGCATTCTCAAACTTACTTTGTGCTTGTTTGATTGCTCTGTGACATGGAGTGACATCCAACAACTTCCACAGAGAGTGAGAAGTTCAAATTTGTTGTTGATTTACCATTTTAAAAGTTTATTTTAACTACATTGCAAGATATGGCATCTTAGGGATTTAAAAAGCTAGACAGACAACTAAATTTTGCCTTGAAATAATAGTACAGAAAGTCATGTTCCTTACTTGGAAAAGACCCACACTTGAATTATTTATCCTTAATGTTAAAATAAATCAAAGATAACAAACATATAAGAACAACTCCAAGAGTTTCATAAGGATATCATAACTTCACTACAAGAAGCAAAGAGAAAGGGGGAAAAGAGTCCCACCTTTCAACAAACACTATAAACAAAGTTATGCACAACATTAACATCAAATTTTAAACCCCAGTAAACAAACAAGTTTATTCAAATAATTAACCATAGATACAATAGAAATGGGATTGGCAGCTAACCTCCCATATCAGCAGCCATCAAAATTCCATCTTTGTATTTGATAGCCACTACAGATGTACCAGTTACATATGGGTACCTTGAAAAATTAGAAGAAATAAAATTACATTAAATTTTATTAAACTAAATTAAAGTTTCAGAATGTCGTATAGAAAGCTAAATCTCCAACACCCCAAATGCCCAAATAGACAAATATTCATATATCCATATTGAAATTAAACATAAACAAAGCGATGAGTGAGAGAAAAAATACAGGGTTCGTTGAGAGTCTTCTGGGGAGCACAGTACGCCGTGTTTGGCTTGGTTCGATTCCATTAGCTGCTCAGACAAAATAAATTTACAAATCATAAAACTGAGATAATAACCTGAGTGGTGGAAGCTAGAGAGATACTTGAAACTTACACTAATTTTGTTTTCCAAGATTTGTGAATTTGCAACAAAGAGGAAAGAGTTCACGATCTGAGGCTTCCGCGGGTGTACTAATAAGGACTTCCCTTTCCTTTTGCTCAAGAAACTCCTACCCGAACCCGATTTGGATAGTCCGAATGAAATAGGCTCACAAACCATTTTAGGATTAGGCCCACTCTTTGGAATTGAACCAAAAACTTCAGGCCCAGCCCAGCTCGAATAATCAGAGTTCTTTTTTCTTTTCAGCGATTATCAAGAAAAAGCAATCAAGAAAAAGCTGAGATTTATGTTTATTTATGCCTCAGCTCAAATAATAATAATATGTCAGAAATTTATGTTTATTTACAATTGTGAAAAGTTTTATTAATAAGTATAATATGAGTCTTGTTTTCAGTGCATCAAAATACATGACCAAAATACTCCCAAAATTTCATGTATATCATCAACATGTGAAGACTAAAAAGTTAGCTGACCTAATTGAGGAAGATAAAGTGACTAGTGAGATTAGAGGATATTCCGGTACGAGCACGATACGATAATAATGGGTATGATATGGCACGAGTAAATGGGTCAGGTCAACTCAAAGTGTTAGCACATTAGGCATGGTACAAGACGAGCATGAGTATGAAATGAATCCGAACTACGTACAAGTCGCACAACTCATTTAATGTTGCTTTTTCTTTTTGGGAATATCTTTTCAACACAAAAATTCAATTTTACTATAAAAAATTGTTAATTTTTTATTATAAGAAAGAGAAAATATAATAAGATTTGTTTTCTTACCCTAATATTAAAAAAATTACTCATGGGTCAGCCCATTTAAGGCACATCATGAGCATGAATGGGTTAGATATGTGAGCTGTGACATGCTTACATCTTAACTATATGAGTTGGCACAAAAGCACTAATAAGTCTAACTTAAATGGGTCAAGCCGGTACGGCACTAGTTATTTGATATTTTTATATTAGATTAAAAATGAGACATAATAAAGTCTGAAGGGTTTAGTGATACAAGAAGGTAAAATGAGACACGTATGATAATTTGAGGGCATTGATATAAATGAAATAATAAAGAAACTTTAGCAATGCCCATTGTGATAGTCTTAAATTTTTAAATTTTCCATGGAAATTTGACATATGCCGAGTGATCTTCTCTTTTATTATGGTATTTTTGTCAATTTCCCCCTTTCTTATTTCTCCATCTCCTTCCCTCTTTTCTTCGCTTTCCTTTCCGTCTTCATTTTCTCACTTTTACTCCTGTGATAGTTAACTAGGCAATGATACCTTCACAAAATCAAACTCTTTTCCACTCATTTTTTTTTTCCATCAAAATGCATTTTTTTGTTCCATTTTCACACTTAGAATCCCAAATTTGAGCTATGAATTCATCATCGTCCACCTCATTTTAAAAAGAAGCTCATAACCTCTTTAATTTGAGTTTAAGAATTATCTTGATCACTTGTCCTCTCACCCCATAAGTTATAACCCGAAGTAAGTTAGAATTTTAACTTCCCAATTGATAAGTGACTCCTCAGTCCTCATTTTTTCAATATTTAATCCTTTCCACTTTCTTTAGTTTTCAACTTTTATTTTCTAGAGAAAAGAAAATTCCTCGCACACAACTTTATTGTCCACTTCCTTCTCTCATAAAAGAACTTCCTTGTGATATTATGACGAAGTTCCCTTGTTTTCAATATGCTTTCTAAATTTACTTTGGTGCGTGATTGATAGGTTGATAGGTTGGTGATAAACAACTCACATATGTGATTTAATTAACAAAGTTAGTGATAAGTTGAAGAATCTATTGACCCTTACATTCACTGTAGCTAGTCTTACCTTGACAAGTGGTATTAGTTCATACCATAAGAATAAGAATCAGCACTTGATCTACCAATTGGTATTTTGACAAAAAAGAAAAAATGAGTTAGTGTTATAAACGTATAAGCACTAACCTTTGTTCTATTTTTTATCATGCTTTCTTCCTCTTTTGGAATGTTTCAACTTTTATTTTTTGTCGAATTTCTATCTTTGTAAAAAGTTTTTACCTACATTTTTCTTTATTCTTCTGTTTTCATTTAGGTTCGTCCACACAAAGTGCAAAAAATTTGAACACAACATTAAATAATCAGGTTTAGTTGGGTATAATCGTATTTATGTAAAAATTGTGTCAATTCATTTAACACAAAAATATGTTTTTGTTGACCTTCCTATTAACACATTTAATATCATGTCACATTGACACATTTAATAAATGTGCCACATTAACATGCTTATGATTCTCTCCATTTAGTGTGATTATAGCATGTTTAGAAATTTAATTAAAATAAATTTTTAATATCATATATAATATTTCAAATGTAAATTTTAATTGCTTTAAAACATGTAATTGTACGTGGCAATCTAAATATAACACAATTTGATGTGAATAGTATAAGAGTTATACTTGTCATTTTGTAGTACTTGTAAAAATCGTGCGGTATTCGTATTAAATAACTATGTCATGTTAATATCGACTCATTTATGCATATATTTTTATTTTGATACACGTGAATCTAAACTACCACTTTTAATTTAACTCTCAAGAACGTTCACAATAATATAATAATTAAGTGTACTGTGTGTCTTATTGAAATAGTATCATATTCAAATAACACAATTATGTTAATTGAAATAATACAGAGCAATCATATATTAACCAAACAAATCTTTAAAGAATTTCAAGCCAACCTTTCCATGTTGCTTTAGGATAGGGGACCGAGATCAATATTGAAAGGGAGATCTATTGGAATGACTTTCATTTTTCCTTCTGTGGGTCCCCCCTAGGTCCATTTTCTCGGCTGTCAGAGCTTCCCCTTTGCCCATTAATAGTGTTATTTTATTGTACATTTTTCATTGTGTTAATTACATATTTACATATACCACCTCTAAATTATTTCATATTTGACATTTTGCCTCTCAAATTAAAATTTGTATACTTTACATCTTTAAACTCAATTATGTTAAATAGTTTACCTTAAAAATTGTTAAATTTTACTTTTGCACATATGACGACACGTGACTTTCGGTATGAGACTTTTTCGTGTTAATGTGGAATTGAGAAGATAAAAATGACCTTAAACATAGGTCATGTGATGCTAATGTTGTGCCACGTGTGTATAACTAATAAATAAATAAATATTTTAACAATTTTGGAGTAAAATGGTTAAAGTAATTAAGTTTGGAAGATAAAGTGTCAAATTTTGTAATTTGTGATATAAAATGTACTATATAAAATTGTATTATATTGTATATTCGATTGCACTGTATTGTACTTTAGCACAATTTTAATACAGCACAATTTCTGAAATTCATGCCTCAATAAATCATAATTTCTTTACAAGATAATACAATTATATATAGTCCAATTCAATGAGGCCAATCGATTTATCCAACAATTATAAATAAAAATAAGAGTACGGCTAGAAATTTTGACTTTTTGTGACATATAATGTCGCATATAGATTTATTTGAAATTTGAAATTTCTTTATTAACAACAAGTAAATATTGACGCATTATTTTGGCTCTAAATATAAAATATTGTAAAAGAAATTTGTGCCGAAATGACCTATACATGTGCAAAAACGGTTTTCTGTGGGATGGGCAAAAATGGTATTCGCTGGGACCCACTCATGATCGTGCAATGCTCCTTCCGCCCTCTTTCCTGATTCCCTTGTGCATGGCTTTTCTAGTTCTCTCCCCCGACTTGAATTGCGTAAATTCCAAGGGTGACTGTTAATCTCAATGTTATGATTGATGTTTGATGACGTGGCAAGATCTAGGACCGGATCGTAACACCATAAACAAACCCCAGGCCAAAAAAAAATAAAAAAAAGCGGGAGGCGTTGCGCCAAAAAGAAAAGCGGGAGTCGCGGCAAAACAACATGCACGTGAGCGCACCGAAACCGAACCCGGACCTGTCTCCGTCAAAAAACCAGATTGGATAATCGGCGATAGGTCCGAAACTTTGTAATTGGGGGATTGGTTCTGGTTGGGTCTCGGTCAAAAAAGAAACGCAAACGCGAAACGCAATAAACAAAAACAACAGGGACGAGTAGTGGGAGAAGTCGGCGTGAAGCAAAAAGCCTCTCTTTTTTCGACTCCATCCCCAGTTTTCGTTCGCCCAAGTAAGATTGGAATCCATTTCTTTGGTTTTTATACTTGCGATTGTTGCTGAAATTCAGGACTTAGGGTTTTTAGTTGAAATGTTTTGTTTTGTGTGGTTTTTGTTGAATTTTTTGTTATTTTTATTTTGTGGGTATTTGGATTAATTTATTTTTGGTGTATTTTTGGTTAGATCGATCCCTGTGGAGGCTATGTGCTGGTTTATTTGGTTTGGTGGTTGATTAAATTGTTGTTGCAGAGAAGATTCTGTACTATTTGGGCATTAAGTTTTGGTGGTGAAAAAATGGATGTGGTAGCTATGTGCAAGGTATTTAGCTGATTTGTTGCAATTTGATCACTTTTTTTTTTTTAAATACTTAATTGTTCTAGTTTTTGAAACTTTCTGGGAAATTTAAGTTTGTGTTAGTTCTTATAGAATTTGATGATTCTTTAGTAAGTGTGCAACTTTGTGTTGGATGGAGTTTTGGCTTTTGGTAGAACATTACTTTAAAAAGTTTCATTTGCTTTAGTCAACTATGGTCTCCTTTTACTTTAGTGAATTTAGATGACTAGTATGTTCTCATAAGAAAAAATGAATTTAGTTGACTAGTATAAGCAGCTTTAGGTATGACGCTTGGTTTTGCTATTATCCTACTAGTATACGAGATGATGTAGTTGGGTACATCTCAACTCTAGTGACATCCTTAATTTTTGTTTTTTTTTTCCATTAGTTTTGTTTGTGTGACTTGCATAAGGTGTGAATGGATGCTATAAGAAGAAACAATTTATTACTTCAAATTACAGAAATGTGAGTGAAGCAACCTCCAATACAGTTTATCATGAATAGTTGTGTAGTAGTTTTGGTGGGGTATCACCTTTTAAGTAGAGTCAAATACTTGGTTGCAAGTATTTTCTGTCGTTCCATGTCCCATTTTTTTTTTTTTTTAAATTTGCTTATGAGGCAAACTGTTCTCATTTTATACTCGGCTTTTGAACTTTATAACATCCAGCCACATTGTAGTATACCTCAAATTGTTCTTTTAGAGCATCATTCATCTTCTATTCTTAGTGTTGGTTGTTAAAGCAGTTGATTTCATGCCTACTGACTGGGATGCTTGCTGCTATTGAATACTCTCTCCCTCCCTCTCTCTCTTCTTTCCTCTCTCCCCCTTGCTGCACTGGTAAATTTGCATTCTATTACTATAAACCTAGGACCTAATAGGCCAACATTCAGGTTTTCCAGAAGGCATGCACGTGAATATGTTATTTCTTCCAGAATCACAACATTATTTGATTGCATAGATAAGATGAACATTTGGAAAACGGAGTGATTTAGCTATTTATTTACATTTCAGTTGCTGTATGAAGCCGTAAATTTGGTTAGGTGGAGAGGGTATGCTGTTACTTCCGTGAATTATTTTGGTGTCGATATATGCGAAGTGGTGGAATGTCATTTCTTGCGGTGTGTTACAATTTGTGTTTACTTTTGTAGGACAAATTGCAATATTTTAGAATAAAGGAGCTCAAGGATGTCCTCACTCAGTTAGGTCTTTCAAAGCAGGGGAAGAAGCAGGTGAGATGCCAGAAATATCACTCTTGTGCTGCGATGCTGGGTTTCTGTGGATTCTGGATATCGTCTATGTACTCACCTTGGCACTGCATTCTGTGCTACTGTGGCTTGTACTTGTTTTGAGTTCACAGGAAGTCATGTTTTTTGGGTTTCATTGTTCCTGTTAATGCTCCTAGGAAATAATAGTTCCTGTTAATACTGTCTGTTTAATTTGGGCCTAATTTGTTAGTATAGGTTTGAAACTCTCGATATTTAGTTATTAATGTGTTTCGGTAAAAATTATTGCATGTTGTGTGTGATGCATTATTATTCTTGATGATTATCAGAATTGCCTGGTTAATTTGGGTCTATCTATCATTTCACCCTTCAAAACAAAAATCCTTCTATCAGTTAAATTTCCTACTGTCAATTCTATATAAAACCAAGGTAACTGAAAAGATGGATAGGTTCCATTTCCAGTCCTGTACATATATTTTTGATAATCCTTTCCATGCTGGCATTTGAGTCCATAGATCTGTCAATTCATTTGGGTGCTTTTGGCTTGAAATTTGTTTCTATAAAGTAAGCAAACTTTGCTGTTCATCTTTATTAGGTTTTTGAGATGAATGTCATTAGGGAAAAAATTGTCTGATTTCCTTATATCTATAATGCAGGATCTTGTTGACCGGATTTTAGCCATTCTTTCTGATGATCAAGGTAAATGGTTCAATACAATTGTTTTCTCTGGTTCATAAGTTATAATTGTGATTCTTGTTTTGAAATAAAGAAACATGACTGTATTATTTCTATTTATTTACAGTTTCTAAAATGTGGGCAAAGAAGAATGCTGTTGGAAAGGAACAGGTGGCAGAACTTGTAGATGATACCTATAGGTTTGTTCTCATATATCCAAATCTCTCTTGCATGATGTTTTTAAAAGGCGGGAATTCTCTTCCTTTGCGTTTGGTTTTAATTTGACTTTTCGTGACTTCATGTGGAGCTGTAGTTTTTGTATGTGCTCCTCTGACTTGTTTATGTTTTCTGTTTCCACAGAAAAATGCAGATTTCTGGGGCCACAGATTTAGCATCAAAGGGACAATGCATCTCTGATAGTAGTAATGTGAAAATTAAAGGCGAAATTGAAGACCCCTTCCATTTCCAGTCTGATATAAAGGTTCTTTGTCTCTGCGGGAGTTCATTACAAACAGAGTCAATGATCAAGGTATGCTTTTCTTGATTTCTTGAGTCCCTTTATTAGCAAACACAGAAAAATATGATTGATCAATAATCTAGAGTCTTCAACATGTCCTTTTGTCATTTAATTACAATTCTCACATGAAACGTTTCTTCATTTGAGCACTTCTGATGCACTTTACTTATGGCTTTTGATTTTTCTGGTTTCATTTATGGCAGTGCGAGGATCCAAGATGCCATGTGTGGCAACACATGGGTTGTGTTCTAATTCCAGAGAAACCTATGGAAGGCAATCCACCAGTTCCTGAATTATTTTATTGTGAAATCTGTCGACTAAGTCGGGCTGATCCGTATGTAGAACCAGTTTTCTCTTTTTATAAAAGCTGTATATAGCTCGGCTGTTGATATAACTGTTAGCAAAGTTATCTTTCATTTCTTCCTCTTCTTTTTTTTTTTTTTGGGTGGTTGGGGTTATGCATGTTGATTCACTCTCCCACCTTTCTCATTTTCTAAATTGGGCTAAGTAGATAGCTAAATGTTCCATATAATGATGTTTTAATATTTCAAGTCACTGTATCTGAACATCAATGTGCTATTCTATGTTGGTTTGAGATATTCAGCTATACAGATTATTTTTGTTTCATATCACATTTGGACCTAGTTTAACTAACAACTGTAGTATGATGGGTCAAACTCAGTGACTAGGATTTATGGCTTTGTGAGGATTTTATATATTATCAGGTTATGGTATTTTGGTTTCTATAATTCCTTCACTTTAGTTGTTTGATGTAATGGCTTTTGCCTCACTATGCATATGTTCCATTTTAACACTGCAATTTTTGTGTCACCTTTTAATCTTTGGCATTTTGTTCTGCTTTTTTTGGCTTTAATTTCTTGCATTTCTTTTCTGTTTTTTTCTATTCAGGTTTTGGGTAACCGTGGTACATCCTTTACACCCCGTGAAGTTGAGTGCTACAAATAATCCGAATGATGGGTGGGTGGATTAATTTTTTGCATTGGCTTCTAGCTTAGACATAAAGTTCTTGAGTTTTTTGTTTACCCTGCTTTTCTTGAAGCTATGATGATGCCAAGAGGAGGAAATTTCAACCAGATTTTATTTTTTCGTAGGACGAAAATTGGAAATTTTTTGCTTCAGCCATACTTTGAAAAATAGTGTTTTTTTGTTGCTTGTTGCTTTTGTATCCAGAATTTCTATTTGCAGTGGTTTTTTCTATGTGTTTGTATTATATGCATACAGTTTGCGCATGCACTGAGTAATAAAGTATTAATTTTAAGCAACAATTTAATTTTGTCTCAAAGGTACCGTTATGTTTTGTTTGAGTGATGATACTTAGTTGTTAAGAATATGGTACTGAGCATGTAAGTGTGGGAGTTGCTGGTATTTACTTCACAGTTCATAATACTGTTCACGAGTCTTAATATTCAACGAGTTAATTTTATGTTCCCTAAAACTACTTGTTACTCTATTGGTATTTACTCTGAAGATTTTAAAGTTGTCCTTAACGAGCAGAAAACCTTATGAACTATGTTTCTGCTGTACAACTTTATGAACGCTAGTGACAAAGATCTATGTACACTAACATACAGACAGGCAGACCCACTTTCTGATAAAATTTATTCATGTTTTTATCGCTGTTCTTTATATTTGTTTCTTACCACCCGTGTGCAAATTTTCTAGTTCAAACCCGATACAAAGTGTGGACAGAACATTTCAACTCACAAGGGCAGACAAGGACTTATTGTCTAAACAGGAGTATGATGTTCAGGTTGGTTAATGTGTTGAATATTGATTGGTGAATCATTGGCCTTCAATTTAATGCTAAATGTATTAATTCGTGCATTTTGACATAATTTGCAGGTTTGGTGTATGCTTCTAAATGATAAAGTTTCATTCAGGATGCAATGGCCGCAATATGCTGAGCTACAGGTCAATGGTATGGTGATGCTGTTTATTCCACTATTATTGATGAAATTAAAGTTTTGAGTTATGGTGTTAGAGAGGCAACTTATGCGTGGTTATGTATCTGGAAGATGTAAATATATCCACTTGGTTTTACTCTGTAATATTGGAGATTATGTTGGATAATGTGCAGGCATGTCTGTTCGTGCAATTAATAGACCAGGCTCGCAACTTCTCGGAGCTAATGGTCGTGATGATGGCCCAATTGTGAGTTATTTTCCCTGTACACTTATAAGCTTTTAGTTGTCAGTATTCTTGTCATGATCTTGACCCATGTCGTTTTCTTTCCATTTGAGGTGAGATTACTATGTGTGTGACTCCAGGGCTTATTTTGATTACTCTCTGATTCAAAACTCTTGACTAGTTGTTTCTTGTGTTAGTATCTTAGTTTACTTCATGTTGTTTTGTCAGATCACACCATACACGAAAGACGGAATTAATAAGATTTGCTTAACAGGATGTGATGCCCGTACTTTTTGTTTGGGGGTTCGCATTGTGAAGAGACGCACTCTGCAACAGGTAGCTCCAATAGTTTGAAGATATTTTTCTGTAGCTACCGTTATATATCTTGTATTTCTTTCAAGAGGAATGCTAGCCACAGTCGCCCAAAGCGACTGTAGCCCAAAGTCGCTCACCTTAATCAACTTAAAGAAGCCACGTGGTTTTCATTCTTCTACTTTTTTTCTGGGTTGGGGCTGGGGGTGGAGGTGTGTGCCGGTCACTTGGCTGGAAAAAGGGGAGGGGGTGCACGTGTTCTTCTTTAAGTTGATTAAGGTGNAAGTACGAGCGGCACAAGAGCTGGTATTCTTGGATTCTCTCTTCACTTACAAGCTGTGTCTACATGTTCGGTAAGTTCTTAGTTCCGCCCATTTTATTATACTAATTCTGCTTTTGTTTTTTAAGAATTTCAAACCATTTCAGTTATTATTTTTTTGTCAATGGTCGTCTCAAAGGGCATAAGCCTTGCTTGGTGAGGCTGAATATTTCTTTATAACTGTAATTAGGATAACTTTATATGTTTGGATCCCTTTTCCTTTGAACTGTTCCTTATAATGCAGAAAAATTACAATATCTCAGCATAGAAAAGCAAGTAGAAGTTGTCTAAATGACAGCTGTAAACAACTAAGCTAGGTAGCCTTCAATAGGCGGTTGTTGATTTGTTAACCTTGTTAGTTATCAGCTGTAGTCTAACCTTATACAAGTGTATTAGTGGTTCATTATCAAGTTACTGAGAAAAATATCAGTTCAATTGTTCTTGGTTTCCTCTCGATTTTCCGTCTCACTTTCATTCTTGTCAGAAAGTCTGTTGTTTCATTTTTTCAATTTCTACATGGTGTATAGGCAGATGCTGCTGCATAATCTAGATTTTGTAGTGAGAATTAAATTAGTATAGTACTCTTTCTTTGTCCTAAACTATTGGTATTGTAATATCTGTTACTATTTTGCTATGTGTATACTGTTTCCTTTTACCTTGGTAACCTCTGATTTAATCAATTTCTCAAGAATTTCATAATAACAAATTCACATAAATGTCAATCTTCCTATGTTATATTTACTGGGTCATCATACCTATTTGTGGTTAAAAAACTGATAATTTATGTCCTTTGTTTTGAATATATTGGCATCGCAGGTTTTATTATGATGTGCCCTCAATTGTTCATTAACTATAAGCTGAAGTCAGTGGCTCATCTTCCCTGGAGGCAGATGACTTACAAGTTCCTCAACACCATCATTGATGATCTATTTGCCTTTGTCATAAAAATGCCAATGCTACATCGCCTTTCTGTCTTCCGTGATGGTAAGATATAATTCAAACATTTATTTACTTTAGTTTATCAATAATGTAAGACTCACCAAAAATGATGTATCTGTATACATGTCGCCATGTCAGTATCTTGTTAGAAATTAATAAGGTCCAAAATAGGCCCAAATTTTAACAAATGAAACACTGCCACTTCATTTGGTTAGCAGAATTTGCAAATAAATTTGGTGAATGTAGCAATGATCTTTTTTTATTTTCCGTAGTAGTCATATACCATAAATCTGTACGTATTTTGGGGTTGGAATTGCTACCTCATTCAAATTTGAATGAGTTGGTTGATAAATCACAGTGGTTGTGCAAAATCCTGCTCGGTTTCCTTCGATACTTTGATGTTTCAGCCCATGACCTAGGTCATAATTAAACTAATTGTCTGGAAGCTGCACAGTGTGTGGTGGCACTACGTTGAAGTGAGAATTGTCAAACAGCCAATAATCTACTAGTTTGTGAGGCAGTGTATATTGTTTAGTCATATGATGATTTTTCCTTTTGTTCTGGTTTTCCCTTTTGTAAGCAATGCTATTGAGCTGCAAAACTTGGGCTATTGTCTTTCTCGAGTTCTCCCCTTGTTGAGCCTAGGATTTTCTCTGGAGGGGAAGTTGGTATTAGGCCTGTAAGTCTAGTGGTTATCATGTTACAGTTCTATGTCCAATAAGTATCTGTATCATATTCAAAAGGCTAATCTGAAACTAATAGTTTATTCTGTCTGTTCTGTATGTTCTGTCTGAGCATGTGTTGGTTTGTGTCCATATAGTTTTGTTTGCATCTTTTTTCCTCCTTTAATTTCTGATTTTCATTCTTCTTGCTTGCCAGATGTCATATTTCTGATATACGTATACCAGAGATGGATCTATCCAGTGGACAAAAAACGAGTAAATGAATTTGGTTTCAGTGGTGACGATCAGGTCACCGATGGTACAGATGACAGTGCTGTTAAGGAGGAAGAGAAGAAAACCAACTAAGCTGATGGTCTATAGATTATTTAAACTATTTTACAGCACTTGTCAATTAGGGTTAACATTGTTCTCATAATTTTTTTTTTCCCCTTTTACTTTACGTATTTGTTTTAGAAAGGATCAGTTGTAGGCCATGCCACCTCTTCCGGAAGACTTTTATGGCCAGCAGGGTAAGTGAATGCTGAGGGTGTTCTTCACGGATTCTATGTTACTGCCTTATAGTTTCTCTGGCTCTTCCTGCATAAGTTGGCTTTGGAGGTGGTGATCTAACTAGGTCATTTGTTTACGTGTGTATTCTTTTCTATTATTTTTTTGAAGTCCCTTGATAATGCCACAAATTTTGATAATGCTGGACATTGTATTTTCCATACTTTTAGTTATGTATGATATTTTCAAAAACAAATATTGATAATTGTGAAGTGTGGCAGTTTGAATATTTGTATAGAGGATAAAATATCCTTAATCGCAGCTCTGATTTGCTTAAAATATTGTCGAATTAGTTCAGTTTTGCAAGTTGAATTATTGAATTTCACTATAAATTTCCTTTTTTTATTTTTTATGGCCAAGTTAATTTCATTATAAATTTCAAATCCTTTATAGATTGCCCCTTCTGGGCACTACGTGCAGGTGTGATGAGTCTGGCATGAAAATATTAAATTCCAAATTATTGATTTTAGTGGATGAAGCATTACCTTTATTTTTCACTTTACTGGATGTCATGGATGTTTGCGTTGAAACAAGCACAACATAATTTAAAGAAAAACAATGAGAATATATGATAAATAGTATTGAACCACATAAAAGTCCTATATTAATATATAA
The DNA here is from genome assembly GCA_003254885.1 of Purshia tridentata. Classification (NCBI taxonomy): domain Eukaryota; kingdom Viridiplantae; phylum Streptophyta; class Magnoliopsida; order Rosales; family Rosaceae; genus Purshia; species Purshia tridentata. The sequence continues at coordinate 12,617 of QANT01003210.1, read as the reverse complement.
GTTGTTAAAGACAGTCTTCAATTTTATTATTTGTTGCAACTATAAAAAAATATTAAGTCCTAATGAAATTTTAAATTTATTATTAATCAAATGATTACTTGCTTAGGTGGTGTAATCGGTTTTTTTGTCATCTTGATCCTCAATTTAATTAGCTTCCACCACATAGGAGGGAAAAACCCACAACTTATGTGTCTAGCTTTATCTGAAGAACCATAATCTAAAAACTATTTTTACACTTTGGGTGCACTGAGCATATTTATGTGGGACTGAAAATTATATAATTTGTAGATACTAGACAAGGAGATATAGATCCCAAAAACTATAAACATAAACTATAGAACAGCCCTTTTATTTTACTTTTCCATATCAGTTTTGTGAGACTGTTTCATTGTGTTGCTGATCTTGTTTTATTTAAATATATAAAAGAAAATTTCATTTATGATTCCTACAAGAAATCTGAGCAACAACCACTATTTTTTTTTCCCAACTCGATCTAATGCCCCCTAAGCAACTCACTAAAACCTTGAGAGTTGCATAAAATGGGATGGCAATAATATTAGCAGCTCCAAATCTAGAATGGTTAATTGCCTAACTATCATGTGTGCCAAAAGCTGAAAGTTTGCAAAGCAACTCTTGTGGCTAATGCTAAATGGGGATCACCATTAATTTAGCTTTAATTTGTTGGAACAATGGTGACTAGTTTGTTTATTCTAACCAACTCTAATGCCTTTGAGTGGGCTAATGGTGACCTGAACCGGTAGCATAAGGCATTACTTACTGCACAAGCAACTCATATATATATATGCAGCCACTAATATCGATATATATATATATATATATATTGATACATATGAAACTAAGTAAAAAGAGGGCCACTTGATAATTTTAGCAGTAGTGGACCTCTGAAATTTCAAAGAGGGTGTAGCATTACTTGAACTCCATGTTGGGGGCGAGTGGTAACAGATGGAGAGGGCGAGTGAATATAACCTGGGGAAAGAGTGAAGGCGTAGCGTTGAAGAATCATTGAGAGAGCAATCTTTGCTTCAGTGGTGGCAAAGTTCAACCCCACACAAATTCGAGGTTCAAATCCAAAGGGCAAGAAGAATGCGTGTATATTATTATTGTTAGTAGCTTTATTAGCCACCCCTTGTGCAAATCTTTCTGGTTTGAAAAGTTGCACGTCTTCTCCCCATAACTGAGGATCATAGTTAAGTGCTATAATTGGGATGACCAGCTCGAGATTCGCAGGAAGAATGAGGCTTCCCACTCTCACTTCCCTTTCAACTTTTCTTTTAACAACAGAAGGAAAAGGACTATATAACCTCAGCGACTCATTCATGATCATACTCATCTGCATGCATGCACGTCAAAAATAAGAAACAGAGAACGTACAAATCAATCAGGATCAAGGAAACACTGATACCGATATGGATATATGGTACCAATACGCAATACGATCGATAAGTATTTAAAAACCATTGCATGGATACGGCTGAGATACGTCACCTAAAATACAACTGATCGTATCCCTCAAGTGTCCAAGCCGTATCGGAAAGTCAAACTGCAAAAATGTCATCGGATACGACCAAATCCGATACGTATGCAGCCGTATCGGTATAGTTGGAGTATCCGATACTGCATACCCCCAGTGCTTGAAGTATTCGTGCGTGCTTCCCAGATCAGGATTGAGTAATGCTAAAGTTATCATGTCATTGTACCACATTTAGGTACTACCTGATGTGCCTTCTTAGCCACCCTTAATCTAGAGAGAGAGAGATGGGAAGAGATCAATGGTGACTAAGAAGCCACATCATGTGGTACTATAAATATGGTATAATGACATGGTCTCTTACTAGCTTTAGTGACTACCCATCAGGATTAATATTAATTTAAAGTGCTCATTGCTTACTGTTTTGAGTTTGGCAATGCCATGAGCGTTTGGAGTGTGTTTGCCAAATAATTGCAGGACCTCCTTTCTTGCTTCCTCTTGCCAATCTGCATGGAGTGCCAAAAGAAACACAGTCCAAGTGAGGAAAGTAGCAGTGGTTTCGTGTCCCGCCGAGTAAAATGTCTTGCACTGATCGACCAAATTGTCCAGCGAAATCCTCTGGCTTTCGTCGCCATCATGATGAGCTTTTAAAAGTAGTCCGAGAAACTCACTCCCAAAGCTGACTTCTTCTCCTCTCATTGCCTCCCTTTCTCTTTTCTTCACAATCTCTATTATGCAGTCGCGTAGTCCTTTCTCAAGCTTATCTGATTCTATCTCAACGCTGGTTTTAAGAAACTTACTGCATGCATGTAATTGATATCCAATATTCAATATGATATAACGTCATTAGAAGCCAACATGTAGAATTCTTTATATTCGAAAATTGTTTCACCTTTCATTTTTTTATATTTTAAAAAATTAAACCCTTAGAGTTGTGCTCGAGCTCTCCTCCAAAAGTTGACAGATTCAAGTATATATTGTTGGGCATTGATTAAAAATAATTGAGGTTTGGTACTGCAGCTTTATTTTGAAATGGGAAGAACCATGTGTGAGAAAATGGGAGCAAAATTGGTGTGAAAAAGACGAGCCAGCTCCTTGAAACAAGGATGGCAATGACAATTGATAGGTTGGCTGGTGGGCTAGTTGGAGTTAAAGACCAAATCTTGGAAGGAAGAAAATTGGGCTTAGCCTTCACGTACACTATAGCTTAGACCTTGCCTATAAAGGGGCACCAGCCCATTCCATTCAAGTAGTAGCAAAAGCAGGGGCGGATTCAAGAATTAAAATTTGAGGGGGTTAGAAAAAATTTTGACTGTGCAAAGAAATTTTTCTAATAAATATAAAAGATACACAAGGAATATTATGAGTCGTATTTTTCAAAATGCATATTTAAAAAAAAAATAAACAAGAAAAAAAATATCAATAAGAAAAAAATAAAACATGTAATGCAAATACAAGATAAGTCTATGAAAATTGAACCTTGCGCTTCTTCACAACATAAAAATCCTTAATTACGGAATTTATATCTATACTATCAAAAAGTTCTTTTTTAATATAAAAATCATACAATCATTAAGAAACTCCTCATTTATTTTGTTTCGAAACAGAGTTTTAATAATCTTTAAAGATTAAAATTCTTGTTCCGTTGTTGTAGTAGAAAAAGGAAGAGTCAATCCTAGACAAATCAATCTATAAATCATGAGGAAGAATGCAAACTTTATTATTTCAACTAATTTTCAACATTATAATTAGATTATAGATAGATTAGTATAACTGACTTAATACTATAGATAAATTATAAATAGATTAGTATAAATAATCTTTACATAGAGAGAGCAGTGACAAGAGATAACTTAGGAAACAATAAGAGTACTGATGTTTAATTTTGTTTGGTCAAAGCAAATAAAGAGTACTGAACCAACTTGGAGACTAGTAGAAAACTTTTTTTTTTTTTTAAACTGGGTGGCTGGCTTTCATCAATAGGTGTCCTACTCAAAAAAAAAAAAAAACACTGGATAGATGTAGGCAAAAATTTACCAAACCACGTTAATTTCGTGTGCATAATTTTATTTATTTATTTATTTTTTTACATTTCTCTAAGGTAGGATCCTGGAGGAGAATTGAAAATACCCTCAAGTTAATTTCGAGAGGTCCAATTTTCCCAACATATATTACTTGAAAACAGTTCAAGCGCGCACTTCCCGTGGGTTAAATTTCTAAAACCCTAAAAAATAAAAACAAGGATACATTAGTCTTTAATGCAAACTAAAAATAATGGCTATAGTTTTCACAATTTTCCATTTACATGTATATTGGGTATGGCATATATCAACAGAGAAATAAAAAATGGAAGTTAATTACCTGATGCCAGGAAACCTGACTTTGTAAGCATTTTGGAATGTCAAGAAGGTTAACTTCATCAACATCTCAGAAATGATTTTCCCTTCTAAGTAGCTGCTGCCAAATGCTGTTCTGGAAATCACTTCTGAAGTCAAAAACTTAAATTCTTCAAACACCTCAATCTCTTTGCCTTCATGACTTTCCCACCTTTCAAGCATAGTCTCAGCACTAGCTATCATTTCTGGAATCATACTCTAGTATGATATATATAGTATAAGCCAAAACCATCATGCAATTTGCAAACTACATGCATATATAAGCTAGCATATTTGCAGGAATCACTTATACCAGCAGTAACTAGTGTAACAAAGATCAACTTACTTTTAAGCTCTCTCCATGGAAAGCATGGTTAGCCAGCTTTCTCAATTTTGCCCATTTTTCACCGCCGGCTGTTGTCAAAAGGCCATCTCCTAATAGCTTCTTCATCAGATAGCTTTGGAGGTTGCTTTTCGGAAAAGCACTATCTTTGTTACTCAGTATCTCTTTGCACAACTCAGGTTCCGTAACAACCAACTGAGCTTGACAACCACACCATTGAAGATAATTCTTCCCTATTACAAAAAAACTAAAATAATAACAATAATGACCAAAATCTATATATATATATAGCTTGAAAATTAACTAATGAAGATATAAAATTAAACTATGGTACGTTGAGTTAAGATTTTTGAATTTGTTACCATATATTTTGGTCCATGAATGCATATGTGGTACAATCACAGAAAATACATCATGTGACAAATTTTTGGGCCTGCTCAAGGCTTCCTTTTGCATGTTGGAGATTTCTTTGGTGTTTCCATGGACAAGTCTGTAAGAAGGGCCTTTGATTCCCTGCAAAGCCATCAGCTTCTGTATGCGACTTGGAGTCCACCATACTTTGTGAAAGATCTTGAGGATAGCTAAGAGAATGATGAACACACATACAAAGCTTGAAACTCTGATTAATAGGTCTCTAAACCAACTCATTTTTTCTTCTTGTTTTTCTCTTTGGCCTTATCTCTGGCACCAGTAAGTGCTGAGTTTCTTGCTCTTGTTCAAGCTTTCAAAAGTTAAATTGGATACTTAGTATTAATTACCATGTGAGATGAGGTCCTTTCTTTTCCTCTTTTCCACAAGTCACATGCACTTGGCCCCACATTTACACAAAATTCAATAGCTAATTTTGTTTTGATTAAGTTGAGTGTGAAATTTCATCATCTCATGGACAGTGGCTATATAAAGTTTGTCTATTATCAAGGGTACATGACATCATTGACATGATATGGGACATTTATAAAGTGGAACAAGATGCCATATTAAATCATATTTTGCAATACTTTCTCACTATTACCAACTTAATTTTACTCGCACTGATCTCTTCCATTCAGAGGGAAGCTGCATTATGTAGATCAAAGACATATTCCATTAATCTTGTGGATACTCCCCATATTATTAGAGTATTTTCAGTCACAAATTCTCCGGTCTATTCTCGATCTTATAATTTAGAATAATGTTATGAATCTCAAATTTAGATTACAAATGATTTGGCAGTGCATGTATAGGGTTTTAATTACTTCTTGTAAATAAATTGAGTATAGAGTGGGCTCTAATATGAATCTATGACACACTGCCACATGTATTTGGAATTCAAATTTAAAATCTCTAATGGCCTCTATAATTTATCAAGCATATTATGCGTTATTGAGACTTGAGAGTTGAGACAAGTATTGATAAAATTAATGCCTCTTTTGTTACTTTGCATATATCTTCAAGCACTACTCAAGGGGGATATGAGCACTTCTCAAGAAGAGTTCGAGGGTCAAAACTTAAAAAAAAAAGTTTAAAAAGGTTTAAAGCCTTTAATGGAAACCAAATTAGGTAATTTTCCAAATTTCTCAACTTTTTTGGACTAGCATATAGATTAATCATTATTATATATATTTGTATGTTCACCTTTCTATCAAGTACATAGATTAATCATTATTACATATATTTGTACTGTAGATGTTCTCATATAGAATTTTCGGCGCTTAAAAGGTCCTCTTGGGTTTATAGAGAAGTTTCATGAGACGATGATTCTACTAGAATATGAAAGAAGTACCAAGCCCAATATGAAAATGGAAAGAGAATTAGTTGATCATCTAATAAAAGTCAAAATCCCATTTCCTATTCCAATTTGGGTATTTGGTGATAAGAATAGTATTATTGTTGAATAAAGTCAGCAACAAGAGTACTTCAACGGCAAAAAATGCTTCTAATATGAGAAAAATCATCAAAAAAAATCACACAACATAAGTTTGAGGACATATTGGATGAACAACGACTACTTGAAATGATTTTAGGAAATGTATAAGTGTATAACAAGTGGGGTATTCACAAAACCAACCAAACAAACTCTGCAGCAATAGCGGATGAAGACATTGCTCCTGAAGCACTGCACAAACCAAAGAGCGATTTTGAAGAACCACAACAAATTTTGTCAATTAACTCATCCAATCCAAATATTCAAATATCACCACCATAAATGGAAATCTACCAAAAAATGAAGACAAATTTACTCAGAATCATATTTAAAAGTTATATACAACGAACTCATCGAATATTCTAACAGTTTATCCACCTCTGATGAGAATATGAACATCGAGAATGGCCCCCCACCACAACCACAAACCAGTTTGATTCTCTTTTCCTACCTATATCCCATGTTCTTTCTTTTTCTTTAGCTACCCCCTTTCAATAACCATCTGGTGTATCTTCATCAGGTAAAATCAGGGTCAAAAGAGAATACTTGACCCGTAAAGATATTTTACCTTTCTCAACAACAAGCCTTGCCCCAGACACTACCCAATACCCAGGTGAATCCTGCGGTCCTCTAGTCATTTCTGTTGTGTCAACAAACCTCAAAAGTTTAGGTGTCTGTGTGGGCACTGGAGGGCCTCCAGGATACACAGCAGAGTTTATGTTCACATCAGCAGGCCGAGGAGGCGGCTGCTTTTGAGCAGTTGAGAAATGAGTGCTGATAAGGGTTGAAATCAATCCAGATTTCTGAGCCAAACCAGGGGAACCATCCCACTCAGCTTGTTTAACATTGGTTGCACCAACAACTTTAGAGAAATGAAGCTGTAAGAATAAAACTTTCTTCATGCCAGACTCTCCAATTTCAAAGTGAGCCCCCGTGACAACAGATAAATCATCAGTAGCCTCAACAGGAGCTGTGCAGACATGAGAGAAGCTCTTCCATTGAACCTTTTCGAAATATCTGCGGTCAGATGAAGGATGAGAGACATTGCCATTCACTTCATCCTGGAGTTGGAAGGTCTTTGGCAGCGTTGAAAGATGCTGCAAGTGGATTGCCAAGCAGTTGCTTCTTTTTCCCTCCAAATACAATCGGAGACCAGTCACTGGCTTCTTACCCACATCAACCTATCATGTAATTCATAAAGAAATTATATTGATGCTAATATGCATAATTTTCATTGCAACCATAAGAAATAACAAAAATGCTTGTTGCCCAGAATACCATGAAATAAACAATAAATAACCATCAGGAAGAACTTAAAGGTTTCATTTCCTGTAAAATTATTTAAGAAAATTCCCCTGTATCATAACCAAGGAATTTTGGAGATAGGAAATTAAAGGGCAGAGGGAGGCAAAATAAAGAGTGACCTGCCAGTATCCTAAAGTCAATTTTATTAAAGTTATTCATTGCCCACCCACACACTTCCCGTTGAAGGTTTTCTTTACACATGAAAGGCTATGACACTCAGCCAAATGCTTAGGACTATACATATCATCAATGAAACACACGTACGAGATTATAAGAAAATTATAACAATTAATCAACTCTGGCAATCAACCAATTAGAAAAATTATAGCACATGGCAATCAACTAGTTAGAAAAATAAACTCCACTTCAGTTTTCAAGTCTCATTTGAGTTCAAATTTAATTAATGGCAAAATGTGCAGCTTCTCTTTCACCAACCATGATGTACCCACTTTTTCTCTTGCGTGCAATATTTAGACAAATTCTACAGAAACCACAGCACAATTTTTTTATTTTCCTAAAAAGAAAGCACAATACTAAGAGCATTACTGGAGTTGTGTTAACATAAAGCTTAGGACCCATGAAGCTAAACTGTAAAGATGCACCACTTTGCTGCTTCCTCTGAGGACCAAGAGCAAGCTCACCAAACACCGGTGCCCATTGCCTTGGAAGTTGAAACTCCAAAAATTGATGCAATTCTTGGCTTGGTGGTTTATCTGCACTTAAACATAATAAAGGGAGTTGGCCCTTGAAAAAACACATTTTGTCGGGCTTTGCTTTACTAATCAACCATAAAAAATTTGATAAATAAAATTAAGTTGAACAATGTATTGTTCAGTACACATTATAGCCAAATTAGTAATATTCGAAATCTATAATTCTTTTGTTGATACAATACATAATTAGTATCCAAATTATTTGATAATTATATAATTTATTTCATACACATACCAGAAAGAAAGAAGATCTTATATAAATGCAAAATCAAATGTATAAGTTCTAGAAATTACATGTTTGTACAGCAGCCAGCTTTGATTGTACAAGACATTTAATTATTTATCAAGAATATACCTTTTTATGCAATTTAAAAGATCAATTGATGCATTATTAGTTGGTTTAACATTTCCTGCGTTGCTGAAAACAGTTACCATTATTTCCACAAATAGATATTTCCATAAACCCTAAATACTGATATTTCTATCAATACGATTTTCATACTTGCATGTAACTCACACAACAGACATTAACAAAAGCTAAGCATAAGTGGGAACATATTAAAATCGTACTAGCACAATAAAATTTCATACAAAGGATGTTGTCTTATTGAATGTATTTGAACACACAAAAGGGATACAAATCGGCAAGAAAAAAAAAACCGAAAATATAGCGTCACTTTTGTGCAATAAGCATGAGAAAACTATTGGATATTATTTTTAAAGGATGGTTCATCCCTTGGCATGTAATTGAAATAAATTGATTTACTAATAAGAGCATGATTCAGCTTACAACGAAGATAGAGATTAATGGCATGGCTCAAAAATCCACTCCCATGAATTCCACTCAGTAACGATGTGATAGGAACCAATGACATTGAGATCACATCAGGTTCCAACTGAACTGTTTGACACCACTCATGGTAGGGTAGATTTTTATACAAGCTTCCACCCTTCCTCTTGCACATGAATTTAATATCCTGCAACTGAATTCCATAAAAGTTATCAGCTTCAAATAGAAAGGTTTGATGATCCTCGTAATTGAAAGTTTGAGCACAGGAAACTAATGAGGCTAGAAAGACCATATACTGCAGAACTAAAACGTCATTAATGATACAAATATTTAGAAAAGTGTTCAATAACCATCAGAACTGTTAAATTACTATAGCACTTAATCTAAATGGTATCACGAAGGAACTTTCAGCCAACTAAATGTACATTTTAAATAGAGATTTTTCTTCTTTTCTTTTCTTTAAGCGTACCTCTACACATGCGTAAAAACTGGATGGAATTTTGTCCATAATGCTATGCCCGTGGTCCTTGAGCTGAAACAAATTGAAGACTGGGATTAAGGTATACAATATGCCCATGTAAATCTGGCATTATTTTCATTGTATAAAGCTGGTATATCTTTAAAACAGAAAAAGAGAGGGAAAAGGAGACTAGATATTTTTTAAAATTAAACCACCTTTCATGATACATGGTGTTATATATTGAAGCATAGAGTAACATAAAATGCTTAAAACCAGAACTAAATAATTTGAAATTAAAGCTCAAAAATTGTAATGAGCCACCTCCAAGCACCACCACAAAGTGACGAGATATCAAATTTATGAAGAAATCATTACATAATCATATATGAAAGCTTTAAAAAGCAGAATTCTATAAAAGTCCACGAAATAGAATTTGACACATAATAAACTTTTTTCTGAACAGGAATCATGAACACATAACTAAATGCTTATGAAAAATGCCAAAGGAGCCAAATATCTAAATGGGCTTTTATACGACAAAAATAGAATAAATACTTCAAAAGCACTTTAAGCGCTCTTCCAAGTGTATAGGTATAAGAAGCACTTGGGTTTTTAATGAAATTTCCTATGCAATTCTAATAAAAGCCTGCTGAGTAAAAATGCAAAAACACTACCAAACAGACCTTAAATCTCTAGTATGTGTATGCAATTGACAACAACTGCACAAACTTGTAAGATAAATTTCTCTAACATAGTGTATAACTCAAATAGTTCATTTAGCCAAAAATCATTAATATTTGAATTTAGTGATATTAAGCATGGGATGGAATGCTTCAAACCTTGTCTCTCTCGTAGAACTTTTCAGACTTCGCGCCAGAGTGACCTGATCCATCTATAAACATTTTGTCTGCCATTTCCTTCAATTTCTTCTGTACATCAGCAGGTTGGAGAGGTGATGAGTGGGACTGCTTGGCATATATTGTATCCTTTCCCCCCATCTTGATCCCAACTATAACATGGGTACCGTACATTTCAATAAACCTGGAATTAAACAATAAGATATATTAATTGTAATCATCAGTTTGTAAAGTTAATTAACTAATCAGATGATTAGATGTAAATATGTAAACGCCTAAAGGGCCTACTGACCTAGCCAATGCTGCAGGATCCCATGATGATGGGACAGCTTGTTTGACATGGTCACGCAATGCTACCTGGGATTTTTCCAGAGCAACGTTGTAGAGTGTGATGGAAACTCCATCAAAAGCAAGGGTTTTGGTGTTGGCAGCGTCCTTCTGCCATCCTCCTGTAAACTCAAATGCGGTGTTGAAATGCCCAGTTGGAATTTTACCAGACAGATCCAGTTCCTGGTTGAACTGCTCTGACATCTACAAAAGCAAGGAAGAAAGTAAAAACCCACATATTAATTTGTGAAGCACCAAGCAACAAGCAACAAGCAACAAGAACCCACATATTAATTTGTACAGAAATTAATCACAAATCAACAAGCAACAAGCACCCACATGTTAATTTGTCTAGAAATGAAGCAAGGAGCAAAGTATGGAGCAAAATCTGCAACAGCAAGAAAGTGGGTACCTGTTGAAAGGAGAGAACGTCAGAGCCGAACCTCATGCGGTCGCCTTTGTCGCATTTGATGGACTTTGGGACATTGGGTATGATGCAAATCCCGCCTGGGATCGCAATATCACGAACCTTATCGTCCTCGATGACGATCAAGCGGTGGTCAACCCCCTTCGAAGGCCTCTTGCAGTACTTGAGCTTCAAGTCCTCCGTCAGATCGTAACCCAACCCTATCGACTGTATGGCAGCCTCCGCCTCCACCGCCGCCTTCCTCGCACTCATTCGACTAGTCATCTCTGTCTCTCTGTCTCTCTCTCTCTCTCTTACTTTTCCTCACAATTCATAAATTGCAAGGCAACAACAACAGGCCTCAGTCTTCTTCTTCTCTTTTTCTTCTTTTTTCTAGAAAATATAATTTTGTGAAGACTGGTCAATACAATACATTTATTGTTGTATGGCATTGGCAGTAGAAATAGAATAATAGTATTCATTTGGTTTGATTAGGTAAAAGTGGTTCGGAGAGGAAGTCAAAGCTTGAGTGCTGGCGTCTAGTTCTGGGAACCTGCCGCCATCAAATACGCCACCTCATGCCTTTCGTCTTCTACCTTCGACCCTTTCCTTTTATTTCCAATTGCTCATCTCTTACACCTTTTTTACTAAAAGCCACTCAAAGTTTACTCTTTGTGCCATCATTGCCATGTGACACTTGACCGTCTATTTTTCTATTTTAAATCATAAAACTTGTTTCTACAAGACTACAAGTTTACAACTTCCCATTTTATTTTTAGAAAATTAGAATTGATTTTCAAATTTTAATAATTTTTAAAAAAACTATATAATATTTCAATTCGACTACAACATTTAAGAATAGTTACATTTTCACTTTTTGTCATATTTCTTTATGGGGTATTTTTTTTAAAGTCCATTTTAGCAAATTTACTGTTCATCCGACCCACCCGCTACAGTAAATTACTGTAGCGGTCCACTTTTTAAAAAACCCAACGCTACAGTAACGGCGTTACTGTAGCGCGCTACAGTATTTTTTTATTGCAAGTTTTTTTTTTTTGACATTCAGAAAATTGCTACTGTTAAACAGTAGCTTTTCTTATTGTTAACAAAACCATAAACAAAGTAATTTATACAAAATTTACTTGGTTTTTTTTTCATAAACAAAAAAAAATATAGCTAGTTAGGTATTTTTTTCCCACATCTAAGGAATTCCCACTATTGAACAGTAGCAACCACATTCCAAACTAAATTTAAAAATTCCCACTATCCATTAAAAAAGAATTAAATTATTGTTACTATCTCATGTACCGTAACAATTACCTTATATATTCTTACTGTTTCTTATCATTTATTATTTCTATCTAGGTAATTGCTACTTTATGGCAGTCACAATCACCTTATTGCTACTGTCTGACAGTCACAATCACCTTATTGCTACTGTCTGACAGTCACAATCACCTTATAGCTACTGTATGTCAGTAACAATCATCTTATTGCTACTGTCTGACAGTAACAATTATCTTATTGCTACTGTTTGACAGTAACAATTAACTTATTGCTACTGTCTAACAGTAACAATTACTTTATTGCTACTGTCTGACAGTAACAATTACTTTATTGCTACTGTCTGACAGTAACAATTACCTTAT